>JZLH01S0062917.1:0-12888 GCA_001188425.1 Eucidaris tribuloides | reverse complement strand
GTCCTCGGAGATTGTACTCTGGAGTGTCCTCGGGAGTTGTCCTTGAGAGATTTCGTCCTCTGGGGAGTTGTCCTCCGTAAAAGTTGCTCTCAGGGAGTTTTGTCCATCTGAGGATAACTTGTCCTCTGGAGAGTTTCCCATTCGGGGGAGTTGTCCAATGTGGTGGTCGTCGCCAGGAGTTGTCAATGTGGGGATGTAGTCTTGCAAAATCAAGCCAGAGATAAGCATCATGCGTGTGTGGCGTTGTGCTGCTGATCAGGATTAGTCTGGATAAGGTATGGCCACCTGAACTTCCTTTAATGGATCATCGTTTGAAGCTGAGATTTTAAAATCATTTACTGTTGAAAGTGTTGATTTGTGTGATGCAAAATTGAACAAAAACATTGATTAAAAAAATGTTCTTGTCAAAGAACTAACATTTGATTTCAAAGTTTGCATCATCGAAACATTCTGGAAAAAATATGACCTTTACAAAAAATAAAAAACATAATTTGAAAGTGAAAAAAGTTGTGAAAGTTGCATGCAGGCATTTTGGTGTGCAGTCCTTAATCAGCATGTACATTGTTTTCTTTAACTTCACCTACATTTAAAAACTAATCAATGTATGTGCTGATGAAAGGGTTGTATATGTGTTCAAACATTTGGGAATTCATAGAACAAGTTTGTGTGCATTAAATGCTGATCTGCTGTGTGTTTTACCGTCAACAATAAACCATGGCTAAATGTTAAAAGAGTGTCTCGAGAGACTTACATTTATATCATTGCAAAAATAAAGGATCAGTCTTGCTTAATGCAGGCATCACTCTTATTACAATGTGAATAGTCACAAAATTGAGGGAATACTCTTCAATCTGGAGCGCTTTACGGAAGGCAGCATGGAGGTAGTCCAGCAGCAAGGAACTCTTCCTGAACAAATCTTACAAGCACCTTTGTTAAGGGTTAGGCGTTGGTAGATATGAAATTGGCATCAAGTATTGTGGTCTTGGTTCTTCGATTTTTTTAAAGACTGAAGACAAGTTTCTCAGTCCTCGATTTCGAGACCAAACCTTTGACCATTTGTTCCAAGACAGATGAATGAGACCTTGAAGTGTTTGAGACCGGAACTTGCCAACCTCTGAAAGACCGAGACTTTTTCCTTCTGAGACCTCGAAAATGAAAGTTTGAGTTTCGAGACGACGCGGAAATCGTGAATTTCGAGACCAAGTGCCTCCAAATTTTGGTCTAGAGACCTGAGACTGTAGACCTGGATTACAACAATGCATTGGTCTCCGGTCTCGATTTTGAGACTGAACCAAAGACCTTGAGTGTCCAAGACCCCGAGACAATGCACCCCAAGACCGAGACTTTTTCCTTCCGAGACTTGAGACTGAGACCATGGGGGGGGGGGGGGCATTTATATAATTGATTGATACATATGTGCCGCGTTGAGACCGACCCATTTTTCAGGCCCAAATTTCCGTTCCATATGTCATCTCAATTTCAAGAACGTCAGCAAGAAATTTTTTATTTAATTTGTTCCAGTTCCAGAGACTCCCAAATTTGCCGTTTCCTTCTGATTTCGCTCAGCCGCTCCGTTTTTGCGCGCGGCCGAGCACAAGAGCATTTGCCCTTTCAGCACAGCGCACGCAAGCGCGCCGAACTTCACCGCGGTGCAGTTCCAGAGCATAGCCATTTTGAGGTTTTCTGAAGCCTAGCTCCAGTGTCTCAGAGAACCCGCAATTTTCGCTCAAAGCCCGTTCCAGAGCCTCCCCCCCGATTTTCGATTTCGGTGCGGCACATAGGTATCACTTTGTAAGTCGAGGTGGTCACACTTTTGAGTTTCCGAGACCGAGATCCAAAATTGGTCTGAGACCGAGACTCAAATACAACATTGATAGGTCATGAAGTATTTGTGCTTAATCAATTCATGAAACCAAGAGATACTTCCAGTGAAGAAAAATGAGAGCCAGATTGTCTGGGTGCTTGGAATGACAAAAAACCATCCTTATTTTGCAAAGTGTTTACAGGCTTTGGAAATTTTAAAAGAAATAAGAGATAAATTTGTCTTCACACAAATTATGTGTATGAAATTCACAGAACTTGGAAAATTTCACTAGAAATTCAAGAGAAAATTTGTCTTTACTCGAAGCTTATGTGTGAGAAATTCCAATGTTAGCAATATTGTATGTGTGGCAGAAATGTGATGACGTCTGAATTTCGATATTTGTTAACGGAAAAATCCAATTCTTGAAGACTGCTACTGTAAATAATTTAAATATTATAGATAAAGAAAATTATAATTTTTTGTGTTAATTCAGGTGTCTAAAATCTGTCTGATTTGATGTACAGTGTTCTAGTTTATTCTGTGCAATTATGATTTTAAGCGGACTAAATCCTGTCCCTTGAACAAAAAAAAGTGACACAAAGAAGGCATACAGTATGTATTTATTTATTAATTATCCACTTACTATGAATAAATAGGGTAGTAATTTACATAATATTTATGTTTTGTCAACGTGTATGTTATTTCAGAGCTGTTTCATCCATTCATGTATTAGATAATGTAACAGAAAATAGTCATTAATATAAAATAATAATGTATATGGACAGGTACTTATAATTTGTTTTTTGTTCACATTTGAAAATGGGATGTTTTGATTTATAATTTTTTTCATTTTAGGTAGTGAAGACCTACCACATTGATTCAAGATGTTTATAGAATAGAAGTATGATTCCAAATGTTTTATAGAATAGAAGTATAGCTTAAAAAGCCAACTACTTTTTAACTAACACAGGAATATCACAAGAGAATAAAACATGTGAACAGTCATTGTTAGTGTCGCCAATTACTCAAAGGTCACAATTCAGGGTGGAGATCAGAAGCCATGTTTTATGCTAACAGTGACACATAAACAAACAAATGTGGCCCCTGTGTATTAAAATCAATTAAATATAATCTACTTGGTCTTGTTTAACTTTAAGTCATTTCATCATGTGATATTCCTCTCACTCAGATAAAGCCTGCTCATTTTGCCCAAAAGATTTTGTCAGAATTAACTTAACGCACAATTATGCCGACAAACAGTCACACAAATTCTTCGAAACCCTGATATTTGTTTTATGTTGCATTTACCATTATAGTCCTAGAGTTATAGTTTAAAGGCTGGGCGATGTTTTGATAATATTGAAATTAGTTCGTATGTTGATGAAAAAATATCAAATACCAACGATAATGAATCTCATGATTATTTCAAAATTATTTGGCCAGAGGCAACGATATGGCCCAAAATACCATCGATTCATGAAAACCTAATGGGGTAAATGTATGTCACTGCAGTGGGAAGGAACCGAAATGAATTCCCCCATACATGTAGCTAAGAATACTGCTGAGCACTGAAGAGTAAAAACAGGAGGTAGGAGTAATCAAGAGAGACACTCCATGTGTTTCAGCTATACAAACAGTTGTCGGTAATGCAAGATCAATGAGTAGCATTTTAGTATCTTTGCAACAAATCTGTCCAACAAACTGCCAACACAAAAAATGCCATTTAAAAATCAGTCCGGCACCACATAAATCTCCAGATCTATTACAAAGAGGGTCTACAGAAAAGTAACGATTGTTTTGACCGCAACATTTTGATAACAGCACTAAAGAGCACCACTGTCAATTTAAAGCTTAAAAATAGATTTATTCTTGTCAATCAAAATCTGTTTTCAACTCATGATCGATAAACCGTGTTATCGATGATGTTTTTTCCCACAATAATCGAATGAGGTTTAAGATCATAACGGTAAATTTCGCACTGCGTCTCATTATAGTTGCATTGGTTTTATACGGTGACTAAAAGATAGTGATGGCGAGGGAAAGCGAAATCAATTTATTTTGTCTAACCAACCCCCGATCAAATCCCGGTCTTTCTTGACTTGGTTATTTCCACATAATTGACTATTTTATTTGTGATAGGTTATGCTTTTTTATTCTTATTTTTGGTAGATGTAAGGATAGTCTACACGTGTTTTTAAATCCTATAGGTACAGAGATGTATTATAGCTTGGTAATTGATAAAATTGGTATTCCTAGATACGTCAAATTGATCTCATTTTTTATCATTTGTAATAAACCACTTAACATACAACATAACATTAGTCCCTAGTTATATAACAAATATTTATCAAGAGACAATAGATTTGACTGCAGTTTGGTTGACCCAATATTTAGGAATAAAAAAGTTCCCGTACTCTAACGTAATAGATGGTGGTTGTTTAGCTATATAACTCATGGTTTGGTTGGTTTTTAAGTGAAGAAATTCAAATCATAGATTAAAACTGCAACTTCAATCAATTATTTTTGGGAAAAATTATCGTTTCAAAAATTAAAAAAAGAAAAAACTGTTACAGAAAATACAAACTTGGTTGTGATAAAAAGTGTGTAAAAGAAACAGTAAAAGCAAATAATTGATTTATATATTTGAGAATACAGCCTGATCAGAATTCATTATGTCATTGACCTATTGTCTTGCTGACCTTTAGTGACCTTGGGTGACCTTGGGTGAGTGTCCAGGATATGAGGTCATCCGGTTGTCAGGGAATTGAATTTGTAATAATTTCTGAAAAGTGAAATTGAAAATGTGTCAGATTTGAGGTGGAAAGTAAATTTGTGACCACCCACTGCAATACTACCAAAAAAAAAAGGAATTCTCATTATTCAGGCTGAAAGTGAGATTGGGGGGAGGAAGCATTTTAATGAAGGTAAATGTTATGTCTACCTCCAGCTAAAATTCAGAAGACTGTAATAAACTAGCAAGTTACATTTCCCATTTTTGTATTACAGGTTTTTTTTACATATTGTGCTCTGTCCAAAATCAAAAGAACTATTGTTTAGTTTGCTACCCTTACCTTTAGGTTATAGTTGACATTTAAACCTATAAGAGTGTATTAATTTTTTTCAGATATGCCAAAGTTAAGATAATTCTGGGTGACCTCTTGGTGGTTTTGTGGCTGGTGGTCACACTTTTCATGGCCGAATTATTGTTGTCATTGAGGACGTTAAGGCATGACCACAGTATGGAGGTCATGTGAAATTACCATTATGAATTTATGGCAATATGACAAGAAAGTTGCTGTAAGTTTAATAATTCATTTTCACTCTCTCATTGAATATGAAGTTAGGAAGTCAAACTATTTCATATCAGTTTTGGTATACATACAATTCAAATGCATGTTTATTCATGATGAAAAAAATATCAGTTATGTATTCAGAAATTTGTTATTTTATAATTTGTTTTTGTCTGTAAAAATTACTGTGATACCGAGATATTGTTTTAAGTACATGTAAGTTGTTTCTTTGTTCCACGAATACTCAGAATGTATCTATTTGTGGTGTATGTTCTTCAAATTGACCTCATAACTTCTGTATGTGATTAATAATCATCACTTTAATTATCATTTTTACTTACACTTTCAATCATTAATACTTTTTATATTATCAGTTTTTGATCATTTATATTCTTTCTAAACTCAAATAATCAAGAGATTTTTGTCTGATATACATGTAAATGAACTACAGGTGCTTGCCTTTACTTGAAATCTCTTTGTGACTACATCTATATTATCCCTGTCCTAGCAATAAGTACAAATTAATCTCTATCCAATAACCAGTATAATACAGATCGAGCTGTGACATATACACTAGGGTTATAACATGTATGTCATCTGTCAGTATGTTAATATACATTTCCATTCTGTGAGTCTTTCTTTTTACAGCCAAAGGATTTGTCTCAGATATTTTATTTTGCTTCCTTTTTGGTGTCGTTTTTATATTATTTTTTACTTCAAAGCATTTGTAAACCATGTTATGTGTTGGTCAGAGCAGGCAGTCTCGTTCAGGTTATCACAGACCACTATTTACATGTACATGTATTAGCCATGTTAAAATAAAATCCAATATATTTTCCTTCTTGTGGGGAAAGGGGGCTCCGCAGCCTTTTCTTGAAATTGGCAGTAAATTGTCACTTTCTATTGACTATTGTTCACCTTAGCACTGTTTATACTGTGATACCTGTCTCCTGGGTTTGGTGCTTAACAATCTACCTGATAGGCTAAACTGCTTAACTACAGGCACCCTGTTTCTCTACCAAAAAGTTTTAAATTTGGTCAGTCTTTCCTGAAAAAAATTCATACCAGTGTATTGAATAAGACTACCTTGTTTTTTCCTGACAGTTGTGGCCGCTGTAATCACCTTGGTTGTTCTGTCATGAAAGTGTGTATTTCTGATCTTGTTTTGAAAATACAAGTGGGGACAAACAGTATATACATGTGAGCAGAAATATTGATATGATGATACATGTACTGTCACTTCATTTTTTACAGCAAAACAATATCATGCTTGAAATTTTATGGAAATGTGATAATCGTCATACAAACTAAGCTGTGACTATTTTAAATTGAAGTTTTTCTATGTGTTTCAGAGTCAGCGTTCTTGCTTGATGGGCATATTTCCATAGCTATTGTGTAATGTCAGTAGATCCTGTAGTAACAAGGCTAAACTCTGTGTGTATACAGAACAAAAATATATTTAATTTTAGAATTCATACCTTTTTTGAAAATAATTTACACTCTAAATTCAGTGAAACAAAATTTGTGTATATTTGATGTAACGGGTGGAGTGGTGGGTATAACATGTAAAGCAGAGTATGTGTTTGTCGCTCTGTAGACTTGTGTATACAGTCTTTACAATGATTGATTGAAATGGCAGCTGTTATTGTACATGTACATAGTATGCTCATCATAGCTGCATCAACGAAGCATTCAAAATAAAGCAACAGAAGCCGGATGAACGAAGTATGAGGGTTTGTAATAATGTACATGTAGTACCATATGACTGGATCCAGGTCTTGTATGAGGACATGGGTCATGTTTAGTCAGCCTGTCATACGGTCCCCCCAAATATAGGAAACCACAAAGTATGTTGTTGCATTATCTCTTTAGTTTAGAGTTTAGTTATACTGCCTGAACTATACCACTACACTAGTGGTAGAAAGTACAGTCAAACCTGTCTTAGCAGCCACATCTCTATAGCAGGCGACCTGTCTATAGTGGCCACTAAAATGATTCCCCTGGAGACAAATTATGAGGAGCATAAAAACTGGTGTATAGCAGAAACATATCTATTATGTTTTGTCTCTCATAGGTGTCTGTTGTTTACAGGTTTCACTGTCGTTCAGTGGTTACACTCCATAATGTGACTGTCTGGTATTTTACTATGGAGGGCGCTATTACTAGTCCTGCCCATCTTAGGTATTTGTCTCCAATGAATAGTTTACATAGCAAACACTCGGTGTGATCCTCAATATCAGTCTTCGTTTATCTGGGGACAGTTGTTTTTTCTAGTTCGTATTTTGAACTACTTCAATCAATTTCTTTATCAATTAAAGTGTGATGTGTCAGTGTTGTGTTGGTGGCCACACACATGTCGGCTGGTTTGTTGTAAAGATGTTTTCACATATTAATACAGAATTACCAAAAACACAAGCCTTCAGAAAGAAAATTATGAAGTCATGTCAAATGTAATTTTTTAAACTCAGTTTGATTATTTCCCGTTTAATAATAAGAATCTATGCAAATTACTACATTGAAATAATCAGTGAACTTGAACACATGTGTATCGACTTAAAAGTAGTGTGCTGTGAAGGTAGGCTAGTGGTTTGTTACGACAGAGAACCATGCCCTTGAAATAATGTGTGATAATGTAAAAGGACACATTCATTATTGTAAACAAAATACTATTCTGTCGTATAGTTCTCAAAATCACTGGCTCTGTGTCAGACAAGCTTTAAAGGCTAGCAAGAGATTTTGTCAATCTGGCAATTATCCATCAGTCTCACAATAAGGAGAACATTGTCACTTCAAAGCATAGAAAAAATATCAGATCTATGAAAAAAAGGTTTTTAATTTTAGATGATTCTTGGCAGATATCACTGTGTGCAGGAACTATGGCCAAATGTCGTGGTGAGGTCGTCTACTGACTTGTGACATTTTTCAATTGGTCTTATTTTTGTTTTGTTATTTTTCTGCTTTAAAGTAATTTCTATGAAATAAGAATATTTAAACTTAATCTCCTGAGTGTTAGATATTTATAAACTCTCAAAAACATGGAAAAATTTTAATTTTTATCACATACCAAGACCATGCTACACCTTGAAAGCTTAGTCAACATTTTTACTACAAAGCCAGTAATGCCGTAGAATGTGTACAATACTAAGGCTGTCCTGCTATAAAGCCCACACATCATACCTACTCTGCAAGTCTTAATCTTTGATTCATCAATGCTAGTGATTCTGTGTTGTAAGAGATTTACAGTTATATCCATAAAATACACAAGGCTAACCACTGGTCAGTTAAGTGCATTAAAGGGAGAAGGAGCCGGCAACTAACAGACATAAGTTAAGAAAATATTTGAGTTCCTGCCAACCAATCAGATCGCACGTGCACTGGTCTGAAGGTGACCATGCGTGACCCATGCATGCCACCAGACGTGTGTTAGTCACGCCATGGTAATGTATGCACTGTTTGAATCGATAAGCTCCTCCCCCTATAGCTGTTTCTACAACTTTTATCCCCACATAAAACTTGCAAAGATGTAAAATAAACACAAATTAACTAATTCATAGGGCCTTGCTGAGGGTGAGTACATGTATCACACAGTACCGCTTATTTATGCTGTCTTTGTCCCCATGTACCATAATTCTCACAATACTCACAATGTCATTTATTTTCTTAACTTATGCCTGTTAGTTGCTGGCTCCTTCTCCCTTTAACAAAGTTTTATCAATTTGCATTAAGGCTAATACTTGTATTTAGAAATTATCACTGGTGGAGTGGATATACTATGTGTGTATCACAATGATAATGTTACATATCCTCAAGATATAGTTATAGTCACATACGTAGGTGGGAAATTTTATCAATGCATAATTGGGGTAAATTTGACATATTTTGACTGCATACAAATCCCTGTACCTTTGAAGTACATCACACCTTGATTCTCTGTTGGTGGTGTTCTTCTCATGATGAACATTTAACCTACATAATCTTGATTAATGTGGCAAGTATTTGATGTAATATATAAGATAAAAAAATAATATGCTATATAACCAGCCCCCTTTTTTATACAAGTCATGTAATTTAGGATACATTTTACTGTAATTTGGTGATACCATTGTGCGATAATATTATTTAAGTTTTATTTATTCAGTCATATCCAGAAACAATACTCGAGGTTCATAATGTATTGATGGTGGTGGTGGTTTATTATGAGGATCGGGTTAATATTATTGTATTCTCAGTAAACAGGGTGACACAGAAAGAATGCTACACCTGTGATTGCTAATTTCTTCAGCATCGTCTACAATATGTCATTGTTTTTTTTTCAGTGGTAAGAACATTCTTTTTCCAACAATATGACATCGTGATCATTGATTTTGAGTAATTCGTTTGGATTCTGCAGCCATTTTTCCGAGGCAATGTCGTTTCCCAAATTTGCCAATATTTCATCAGCGGCGGTCATCGGAACAGCGAAATATTCTCGCATCTCAGTGTGCCATAGCAGACAAACCGCGATGACAATAGGAGATGTAGCTCACATTGTCTTCCTTGTCAAAGCGAGGGCATTCCAGCACTTTGTCTCGACAGTGCTTATTCTATGGCATGTCGTAACGCGAAAATATTTTGGTGTTCTGATAATCGCTGGAGTTGAAAATTACATTGCCTCTGCAAACTAGCCCTAAAATCCAAACACCTCAATCAAAATCAATGATCATGGTATCATTTTGTTGGAAAAAGAATGTTCTAACCCATGAAATATTCACCAAGGACATTTTGTCGAAGATGTTGAAGAAATTAACGATCGCAAGTGTAGCATTCTTTCTGGGCCACCCTGTATAAAACTATATTTTGTCCTGTTCATTTTTTCTGTTAATTAGTTCTTCCAAGTCAGGGTCGTACATGTGTTGATGCATGCCATTGTACAATATGGCTTTCATTAGCATGCATATCCTCCAAAGTTGATTTGTTATTGATTTTGGGTGGAATGATTGTTATCAGTGATGTCATTGATGATGTCATTCATTGCCAGGTTTGGTGAGTGATAGCAGCTGTATGTACCTGTGCTGAGCCATAGTTGGAGCAGATTATGGTTGCTAGGGCTCAAGACCTTTCTGTAATCAGGTCTGAGGTACTTCAACTGCTAATTGATACAAGAAATACGATGTGACGAGTTAGTACAAATTTTATATTTTTTACGTGAATTTATCACAATTTAAAGTGCAGCACGTTGGTCACTAGTCTGAGTTGATACAGTTGATGTGACTTCGCGTTCAGTGCAGTGTTTTTGTTCTGATAGATTGCCTTTATTGCATTAATCTCTTTATCATTTTAATATTTCAAAATTTTTATCAAAATTTGCCTTAATCTTTGATTGACATGAATGCAGTGTATGACCAAATTGAATGTGTTGTTTCATGCGTTCATTTTGTTGGTGTATTTGCAACTAAAGACCCCCCCCCCCCCCGGCCCACCCCAATTCTACAGACATGAGAAAGGTAACATAAAATCATGTAGATTTGTAGTCAATTGTCAACTATTTTACAATGTGGAAGTAGACAGAAAAGTCAAATACTGTCGGAATGAGATGCAGTGACTGTCAGCGTACATGTAATAGATGTTTTCACATGGAAAAACAGTAGTGCTTGTATTCTAGTCTCTTTGCAAAAAGCAATACATTTATTCCATGCTTGCCTTATGGTTGTGTCACATCTTCTCCTTAGGTTCAATGTACATCATAGATAAACTGCCGTCAAATAGTTAAAATTCTTTCTTGGGCAGAGAATTTTTAACAAATGTGTAGAAAGTTCTGAAAAATGATTGAAAACAAAATTGGAACTGTGCAATTTAAAGTTCCTTATGATCAGACCCAAAATATGACTCCTGTTTATATATAATATATTCCGTAATGATAAAGACATCTGTGCCTCTGTATTTTTTTTTTTAAAGAAGATTATAGTAGCATTAGAATTGCATTGGAATAGAAATAAAGTCGCAAGTGGTTATTAATTACAGCAATAAAAATTACCAATTCTTTCTTGAATTTTAAATGTTGATTCAGTAAAAGAGTTCAGGTGAGCACACTATTCAAATCCCAGAAATGTTGGGGTCCCCTTCCTCCCCACCCCCCCCCTGCTGTGGAATTGCTGGTGAACCTTTGCCGATACCTCAAGGGATATGGGGGGGGGAAGAAACAATCCTGTATCATCTGTACTCGTGAGATCTATCACTTTAAAACCAATTTAGTTGATATTTAACTAAAAATAATTATGATCTTGATTGTGTTTGACATCGTAACACCGAGTGAGAATGTTGTTAATACATTTATGGTATTGTAGTGACGTGCCGTCTGTTCAAACTATACATGAGTGATCATAACGACTTTGTAGAATCGCGGAATGACATAATTCATGACATAGAATGACCATTAACAGATTTGATATGTCTCCTGGAAAACTTATCTCCTTACATCTTCAAATTTAAAGTGAATTTGATTATACTCTTGATAAATTTAACAAGGAAAACAACTATTGTATGAGTAAGCTGATTACGATTTGAAGTATCTTTGAATTGAAGTCTGTTGGCAGCTTGGCAAATCCAAGTAGTCGAGTGAAGGTCAAGTTATCTTTATTGTTTTGCTTTTTTGTCTGTTTTTGTCATTTAAAATGGTATATTCTCCGCCCCCTTGACAGTTGTTTATGATGAGCGCATTTGTTTCTCTTGTTTACCGTTATTGTAATTTTAATTAATTTATTATAAGTTTTACCACGTTCACCGCCCGTGGCTCGAGTGATATGCATTGAAATGATTTTGGTTTTATGAAAATTCGTGTTATAAAATCTGTCTCCAATCACTGCACTGTTTCACGTGTGCAATTGTTAATGATAATTTTGTGGTTTGATTTTTTTTTTTATTATTGACTGAAATATAATCGAGTTGTGAGTGTATGAAGGTTACCCAGTCTTAAAAAATCCCGGGTCAGACTGACTCGGATAAAGGATCCGGTGGGGGCACACCCAGAAAAGGGTCAATTTTAACCAAATTCCAGGTCAAGGTTGACCAAAATATGAGTCAACCTGACTTGGATTTTGGTCAAACTTGACCCGGAATGAGGTTAAACCTGACCATTTTCCGGGTGTGCCCACAATGGATCCTTTATCCGAGTCAGACTGACACAGAATTTTTGAGAGTGGGTCGTTTTCTGCCCCACCGTCATGGAGGATTTTCAGCTTGATTTTGATGTAAACAGGAATTGTACTGATGATTGGGTCATGGGCTTAATAAAATATTGTACAATCCTATCTTGTGTATTTATTGTGTTGTTATAGTGTGTTAGTGAATGCCATTCATACGTTAGCTCTGACAAGCCATAAACAGCAGGGCAGGGAAGTGAACAAGCCAGGGCACCTCCCCCACCCCATCCCCCTTCCCCCCCCCCAAAAAAAGTCAAGCTTTTACCACAAAAAAAGAAACAAAAACATTGTACACAGTGGCATGTTCAGACTCGAGAGAAATGTTCAATCAATCCAGTACTAATTCATGTTTATTTGAATGAGAATGAATTTGAGGACAATTGAATTCTTTGTGTGTGCCTGTGGTGTGTGTGTTGTGTGTGTGTGTGTGTGTGTGTGTGTGTGTGTGTGTGTGTGTGTGTGTGTGTGTGTGTGTGTGTGTGTGTGTGTGTGTGTGTGTGTGTGTGTGTGTGTGTGTGTGTGTGTGTGTGTGTGTGTGTGTGTGTGTGTGTGTGTGTGTGTGTGTGTGTGTGTGTGTGTGTGTGTGTGTGTGTGTGTGTGTGTGTGTGTGTGTGTG
>JZLH01S0062910.1:45758-56339 GCA_001188425.1 Eucidaris tribuloides | reverse complement strand
CATTGTTCTTAATGTGGATAAAACAATGATGTATGGTATGAATAATGTTTTAAAATCAATGTATACAATGTGTTGATATAGATATTGTTGCAAATAAAGAAATTTCATGAGTTGAGTTTTATGTGGAAGTGTTAAAATCATATCTAATTTCATCACATTGGTTAGATTTTATGTTTTATGTTCAAGTTTTCTTATATCTTCTACCTATCAAGTTTATAATTTTATCAGCAATGTATACTGATTATTAGTCAATCCCTGTGAATATATTTAGCTGAATATACCTGTACTTGTATATATCTGGAATGAAAATAGCAAATTACCCTTTACCACCCCTCCCCCCCCCCTCCCTTTCCCTGGGTCCCCTTACATTTTTAACACTGCTACTGTTGCAAGGATCATTTATACTTTCAAGGAAGAAATACCAAAGCAAGCATACAGTGTTCACACATTCGTGCACAAGGGTATTTGACGGGCAGCTCGCTTCATTGCTGATCGTGGCAATATCGTCCAGGGGCTTTACGACCCGCTATTAGCAATAACTTCGAACGGGGAGAGCGAAAACTCCCCAAAGATTGCCATGCATCCACTACGGCCATTACCGCAAAATGAAAATGCACTTATCTAACACTTCAGCTTGCGTTTCTGTCTGTAGTTGCAAATGTCTGTTATGTGTGTTGGTTTCTCAGTGTGTGAGTCTGTCTTGAACTGTGCCCATATGCCATGGTTCACGGTCACTATTATGTTGGAATACACCAATGACTGTTTATTAGCCATGCAGACCTCGTAGGTGAAATTCTGGAAAGGTTATGACACTGTAGCATGGATGCCTGTCATATCACAGGTTATAATCACATTTTTGTTAAATGGTACTACAGTGCACTCTTGTTATAAAGAGCACTGATATAATAGAATTTCATTATAAAGAGGTACAATCTGTCATCCCATATTTTGGATTTCCTTTGTTTTCTATTGCTTTTGCAACCCTGATATAAAGAAATTTTGTTTTAAAGAAAGAATTTCATGGGTCCTAAGGACTTCTTTAGTGCCCTGTACAAATTGTGAAAGGATGTCAAAATATTTTCCAGTAACAGAAGGATTTCACCCAATCATTCTACACTTTTCTGGTCAAATTTTTGTTACAGAACAAGTAATCTCAACAATTTATTGAAAATTACAGTTGAAATATGCCAGAGACTGAACATCTATTCACTCTCCTTGCAGGTGGTTGTTGCTGTTTGTTTGTTTATTTATTTATTTATTTTTTATTTATTTTTTTATGGGGGGGGGGTCTTTTTAATCTTCATTTAAAAACTGACAAATCTGATGGCATAGGGTTATCCAATTCTACTCAACATTCACTATTCCAATACAAGACAATCGGCACATGAAATTTTGGTTCATTGATTAGACGGATGCACAAGCACCCAACTTGTGATAATCGAGGCATCCATTCACAGCGATAGAACCTTACCATGTGTGGGTGGACACTGGGTAGGTCAGCCGTTTGTGCAATGCTCTTGGACACGTGTGACACTTGCAAGTGGCCCATCAACCAGGGATAGCACACATGTGTACGCATACAGGGTACAAATATACACAAAAAGGCATTCCTGCACACTGCATGGTTTGTGCCACAAAGAATTGAACAAATTTGGAACAACAAATAAAGATAAAATAAAATCTCTAAATCAATTAGTTTAAGTACTCAAGTAAATAAACGGAATGAAAAAGAAAATACACATAAAATAACAAAATAATGAATAAATACAATAAACAGGTAAATAAATGTAATTAACAAATTTAAAAAAAAATTAACTGAAATAAAATAAAAAATAAAACATACACAAATAAATGAATAAATAAATAAAAAATAAATATAGGTAATTAAGAAAGTTAATAAAAATAAATTCTTCTTAAATATAAATAATCCTGAAATAAATGAATAAACAAATAAAAAAAAACTACATACATACTATCAAAAATACATAAATATATTAGCATGCAAAAAACATTGTAATTTCAACCTCTCCTACATATCATAAAATCAAAATGAATAACAAATAAAATTGAACCATGGAGGAAGATGTACAAATTACACACATACAAGGTGTTCAGAGAAAACATGGGTGATAAAGGGATGCATTTTGTGTCACTATGTGTCATTTTGTCATAGCACTCTATTTTTGGACCGGGTGATGACACAGTTAGATAAAACAAAATGCACTAATTTATTTCTAAGTGATTATCAAATGTCAATAATTGGATTAATTACAATCTAATGTAACTCACACTACAAAAAATAATGAATTCACGCACACAAGTGGTATTAAGTATAAATGGTTGTTATTGACATATTTTTGTAATAACCAAGTGTGAGAGACAAGTAAAAATATTCCTTACTAAGTATGACCTACCGATTGATTGATAACAGTGATGGGGTTTTATTTCTTATAATTTTTGTCATGTATTAAATGTGAACAAACTAGATTGTGATGTAAGGAAAAAAAAACATAATCCAGCAAGCAAATAACCTATGAGTGGGGGCGGGGCGGCCTGAAAACAGAAGAGGTGTTCATGCATGTTAAGAGCAAGACATGAATACGGACGGTGCACTTTCAAATCTAAATACAGCGGTAGGTGTTATATTACCTTCTCTAATCTTGCCTGTCGTGGGTGGAAGATCAGGTGCCTGTAAAGAGGTAAAAAACAAAACAAGAAGTCTAGTATTATTCACAAAAAATTTCTTTTAACTCCTTACATGTTTAATTTATTTTGTGGGGATGATAATGACAATTGTTCTTTTCATTTTTTCTCTGAATTTTCTTTCCTTATTGCAGTTTTGATGATGGTAATTTTGCTATAGATGTTTCTTGAGCACACTAGTAATTTTTTGGTGTCTCCTGTACAAAGGTGAAGGAGAAAAATAATTATTATGACTGTTCAATTCAATTGTATGATTGTGCACAGAGGCAACATTCGTGCGCAAAAGTTTAATAAACAGCTTGTCAATTTCTACATTTACACCTATAGCATTTCAAATGATTTGGCTTGATGAATTTGATTTAGTCTTTGAAAAAAAAATATGATTTGGGATTAAGTAGATTTGTGGTAGATAGCATTCAATGTATTTAGGATATTTTATGTATATTGATTAGTACAGTTACCATGGCAAGCGATTAAAACCATGATGTAGAATTCTATGTTTCAAATGAATAATGTATTAGAGTGAGGTTATGCCAGGACAAATTAAATGATTTATATGTTCAATTAAGCCAAAAAATTAAAATTCTTCTCCAGACCTAATCTTTGTAGGAGAGATGGTATGTAATTTTGTAAAACAATGAATCTATTTCTGTTTTGGCATTTTCAAGATATTTGAGGAATAAGTTTCGGACATTTACAGGAGTTTAATCACTACTGTTTATCACAATGTATAGCATCTTGCAAGAAATTTGAACTAAATGTATGTGCAAGCTAGTGTTGCACGACTCCAGGATTTTTGGGAGTCGACTAGTCACCGATCAAAAGTCGCGACTCCGACTATTTGCCGACTCTCAGTGTTCAGTTATGTCGGCATGATCGTTAGGTAATAGCAAGCACACTACAGCCTATGCAATGACTGTTCAGTGTCCTTCTTCAATGATTTCATTAAATTCAACTTTCAACTGTGATTACGATCATTCAAAAATTGACTTTTTGCCATAGTCCCACACATTGTCATCGATGTTTTGACTGGTTTATATAGCATACATATGTGATTGCATGGAGTCAATTCTTGCTTTTCTAAAGTCGGAGTTGCGACTACTCAACGATAGTCACGACTCCGACTTTTGGCGACTTAGTCGTGCAACACTAGTGCAGGCCACAATATTCTCCTACTATCTACACAAATTAATGTTGCCCCAGATTCTCAGAACAAGATAAATCTGTCAGGTTTACTGTCAATTTTTCCTGACTTCTCTGCTCCTCGTTGAAGAAATATTGAGAAGTAAATAATTTGGTTGTCACCATGTCCTCAAACAAACCCACAGTTCATGTTTTGACATTCTTAAATTACCCCAGATTCTGAAAACAAGATTGATCTGTCATGTTTACCCTCATTTTTCTTTCTGGTTCGTGTGACAGACGTTGCCTGTTGCAGCTTAGTAAATAACTTTGTTACTGCTATGTCCTCAACCAAGCCCGAGCATTAAAATCTTAACCCATTGGCTACGGGAACGGATGTGTCCTATGTTAACTCTATGGGAATAATATAATCTCAGAGGCAATGGGTTAAAATACAGTATTAAAACCCAAAACCCCCAAACACCATAATCCCCAAACAGGATGTATAATGTTTTTCATTTGCCTTTCACGATGCAATTAAATTAAACCCATCCTGCTCCTATAGTGGAACATTGGGTGGTGTTCATCACGATTTCTGTAACCCTAGGCCATTTGGCTGCATAAGACAGTTTGACTACAGTGGAAGGTTAGTCCTCTGGTAGCCCTATGTGTTTAACTCCCTACACCATCTAGATATCCAGGGTAAAGGCAGTTGGTACCATTTTTATAATGGTCTTTGGCAGGGTTCTAGCCAGAGCCATTTTATTGTCAGGTGGCATTGTGCCATGGTAGGCCATGTGAGGGCACTTTCCGGTTTTAGTCATGTTCCTAAATGAACTGAGGCTACGACCATTAGTTTTATGTCTAGTCCCACGCAGTGTCATTGGTGATATTGAGACTGGAACATACGTGTACCACGGTATAGATTGCGACACGTACAAAAGAAATGACACAATTTAGACACTTTTGTTTTAATTTTCATGAATTATTGACTTAACCCTAAAAAGGCTTGGGGGGGCGGAATCCGCCTCCCCCCCCCAGACTTTCGCGCAAAATGTCTGCGACGCGCGAAGCAAGTTGCCAATCGGCGTTTCATGGACTTATATTCTCTCGAATGTCGCGCATACTTTTGAGACCAAATTTGCGACGTCCGGGTACACGGTTCCCAAGTTACGTAACATTTTGTACTTGCATGTTACCCCAAAAATCGCTCAAAAACGTGATTTTGTGCACATTTTCAATACAAATTGTGTTTTCAGCCAAAATTCATAAATGTATGATTAGTTTTACTTTTATTGGTTGAAATTAATTAATTTTGTGCTTTTTATGACCGCAAACATGTCCCCGACAAATTTTATCAAAAAAACAATAGAAAACAAAAGGTTGAAAAAACAAAGAAAAACATAAGAAATTTGAAAAAACAATAAAATACATAGGAAATCAATTTTGATTCCGGATTTTTTTCAAGTAAACTTGCTAAGAATGCTAAAAAGAGTGTCCAGACACAAAAATCAGCAGTTTTGGAGCTTTAATTAGTGATTTACAGCTTAATTACGATTTTACGCATAAATTAGCATAATTAATTGATATGAAATTAATTCCTGGTAATTACCTATACAGTCTTGTAGATTACGTGATGGGTAACGTGCGTGCCGATTTTCGGCGCGATCACAAAATAAAGCATAATGTGGAATATTTAGTATTGAAATTTAGTGAAATCTGCAAAAAATGGAGAACATCTGTGTTGGGTGGTTCTGTCTAATTTGGCCTGAGTGCTGGGGGCACCCGCCCAGTGCCGCCTACTGTGACTTGAACCCTGGTCTTTGGTATGACCCGACCACGAGCCGCAACTCAAAATCTCCCGGATGAGAGGCTGACGCTCTAACACTAAGCCAATTTGCTGGCAAACGATGCGATAAAGCACTAAACAAGTACAATTTAAGACACCATGAAAAAATAATCACAGGCTGAATAAGGTGAGGATTTTACCCACATCCTCCTTGTTACCAGTTTGGTGTCATACCACTAAATCACCGAGAATGCCCGATGGCTACAGGCATGTTGTTAGGCTCTAATCGATAATACAGCAGGGAACTGATCATTGTTATAAATAATTATTATTATTGCGTCAGTGGGTTCCATAACCTTGTATCATTCTGTTTAAAGCATTTAGTTAAGTGCTTAACTCTTTGGGGATGACAGGCTTGTACAGAAGCCCAGTACATATCGCACCCAGAAACGATTTCCTTCATTTATTCATGTCAGAATGTGTACTTAATGGTACAGAGTCATTCGTGGCAATATAATCTTAGTTTTGGTGAACACGTTAGAGCCTTTTCTTGGGTTCTGTGGCAGCCAGTCATCTTTCAATGTGTCATGTGATGGGCTTCTGTACAAGCCCGTCGTCCCCAAGGGTTAATCATGTGATGAAAGGCAGATTAAGAAGACATTCTTTAATAATAATCCACTGATGCCACAATAAATTATTATAACAATGATCATTTGCCTGCTGTATGTGAATTACCAGAACCTAACAATACACCTGTAGCCATCGAGCAATCTCGGTGGTCAAGTGGTATAACACCTGACTGGTAACCAGGAGGTCATTGGTTTAATCCCCACCCGAGTCAAAATGTGATTCTTTTAAAATTGGCTCAAAATGCCCCAAAATAGATTGTTCGATCACATCGTGGAAGGCAAATTAAAAACATTCTTTAAGATACACCTGTCTTGTTTACCCTCATTGTTTCTGGTTCTCGTGACAGACGTTGCTTGTTGAAGTAAGAGGGCGCCCCAGCCTTCTGCTCTTGGTCCGAGATGAGTCCCTTGTCTTCATCCTCCCCCTCCTCATCCTCCTCCTTGCGGACATAGCAGTCTGGGTCGGTTCGCTTCATGTACTCGGCCCGCTGCTGGAAGTGACTGCGACGCATCTCTTCGTTTCTGCAAGTTAAAGAGCAAAAATAGGCAACTTTCCTAATAATTCCATTTAAAAAAGTTAACCTTATAGATTTCTTCATACTTTATCAAAGTGTGTGACACAGAGTACATTTTTTAATTAAAGACATGCTTGAAATTTTAATTTTGGTCATAGATTTGAATATTTGTTTTTGAAGAGAATTTTTATTACTATTTTTGAATATACAGTACTTATTATAAAAGAAGAGTGTTGTTTAAAGGCCCAAATTCACAGATGATATATAATTTGATATGTTTGATATATATGTAGATATGACATTTTAAAATATGTTTCCATTACAAATTTGTAATTTTTGCATTCCTTTGGAAATGACCAAAAAAAAGTTATAAGGAAATATCTGCAACTTCATGCAATTTTATGTTCACCAATGTAGGTATACTAGTCAACAAGCTACTTTGTCCATTTTGGCATAAACAGTTGTCCTGTGTTCAGATACGGGAAATAAATCAAATATAATGAAAGGTTTTTTAAAAAAAATAATATTCTATTTAAAATTTTAAAAAAAGTAATAATTACATGGCATAACCATATTAAATGGTATTTTTTACGCATTGCTCTGTAAGTAAATTTGCTATTAGGTCCTTTTTGGAAGAAAGAGCTGCCCTTACCTAGCACTCTAGCTTTAAACCGGCCATTTTAATCATTAAGCAAAACCTTTGTTATAAATATTGACTAATGTGACTGAGCTAGTTTCAAATTACATCACATTTTGACCTAAAATTTTGTGTTTGTTTACTTGCCTGTTTGTTTGTTTTGGAAGCAGAAACACAATTTGGGCATCCAGCATCACTTTGTGGTTTAATGTACTTTTATGCTTGAGTATGTAACTGGTATAAAACAAATAAAGAAATCATCATGGATAAAAAAATATTTCTTACCTCCTCCTTCTATCTTCTAACACCCGAGATCTCTTTTGGTCCTCTTCATGTTTCTTGGCTGCATCCGGTTGTAGTATCCAGATGGGCTTCTGCTCAGGGGTGTAGAACGATGGAGCCTTCATCAGTTTAGTTTTGCTGTTGCTCAGAGCACTGTGCAACTCTTTCATGGCAACGTCAACATCGACAGGATCCTCAGGAACGGCTTCTGGTTGACGCTGGTGTGGGAGGGCCGTTGATGGAGAAGTCCTCCTGTCTCTGTAGTCATCACTAGGTTGTCTGTTGTAGGTAGGAGATGGATACTCCCTTTCGAAGGACTCTCTTGGTGTCAGGATTGGGTTGCCACGAGGAGTGTTCCCCGGTTCTGATCCATCCTCTTCTGCATCTGAGAACTGGTCCTCTTCAGGATGTGCCTGCTGAACGGCACTCAGATTCAGGGTGCTTTCCCCGATGCCAGCGTGTCCAGCAAGCCGGAAACCGACCGCATCGTACTCCATAGGGCTAAGATTAGGCAGGACTTTCCTCTGGTTATCAGCTGGTGTGGATGAGGTGCTGGATGTATCTGAAGCCGCTGATTGAGATCCTTGGTGTCCATCCGTCGGTTCCTCCTGAGGCTTCTTGTAAGAGTTCCATAAATTGGCCAACTCACGCTCAGCAAGCTGTGCCAGAAGATTACTATTCATCCCCCTCCCACGGGCTCCATTTCCAAGAAGGCCACCTTTTTGGTTATCAAATGGGGGTAAGCCTAGATCCTGCTCTTGTTTAACTTTCTTTTCATCTTCTCGGTTGGCATCAAACAATGCTTCTGTCTCATCGAGTTCATCCTCACTTGAACTGCGGTTTGCAATCTCATAACTATTTCTTCGTCTCCGTCCACCGACGTCATCATCTGGGGTGACTGGACTCTTTGCTTGTCTGTTCTTAATCTTAATTGGACTTGGTCTGGTTTCCTTTTCATCCAGATATGCTCCACACTCTGCAATATCATCAAAGACCACCTCCCCTGATGCAGTATCAGACTTTTCTTCAATTTCATATGAATAACGTTTACTGTGGTCCTGCGTTCTGGAGTTGTGATTCTGAGGTCTCCTCGTAACACCATCACGGCCAAGATGATTAGCATTGGAGTTGTTCCGTGGTTGTTCTCTTTCTGCTGATCTTGAAGCTTTCATTTTTTCAGGGGAGGAACTAGGACTTCTGGACATCATCTTACTTGGAACGGGTTCCTGGCCATACTTACTCCTGTGCGTTGGGCTTGTCTTTGTTTGCGCAGCAGGTGAATTTCTCAAAGAAGACACTGATGCATATTCATCATTATGCCTACTGGACAGTGAACCTTCTTTTGGACTATGCCTTGGCGCACCTGCTCTCCTCACCTGGCTTGTATTTTGAGTTCTATTTACTTCTGGCTGTATAGTTGTGGAAGCCAGGTTCTTTTCTATCTCATACATTTCTCTTAATTCTTCCCGTAGCCTCGACTTAAGAACAGAAACAGGCTGTGCTCCCCCAGGAAGTGGCATATTTTTGGGACGCTCTCCTGATGTTGGCCTTGTTAAGCCCTGCCCCTTGACCCTGCGTTCCTGATTACCTTTAGTTTCTTTGTCAGACTCTGATGAAGCTGAAGCAGGCCTAGGACTGCGCCTTTTTAACACTTCACTTTCATCAGCATAGCGCTCATCGCTATCTGAGTTTCCCGCTGATCTTGGAGCTTTACCTTGTACTGCTGCTGGGACCTTTCTCTTGGGGCTCTGACCAGATGTCTTGTTTCCTAGTGGCACAGGACTTTTATGCATGCCCTGCGCTGCTCCTTGACCAGGTCTCCTTGGTACCTGGCTTCGAGAATCTTTCACACCGCGAACAGGGCTACCTAGTGCTTTGGGGCTTATCCTTGGCTGATTAGGACTCTTACTTGCCACACGTCTCTCACTTTCTTGTGTCAGATAACTACTCTCAGTCTGTATCTCCTGCAGATTCAAACTTAAAACATCACTTTTGCTACTTTCTTTATGGGTCTTAGGAACAGAGTCAACAACACTGCTTAGGTAAGCATCTGATTCATGGCTCCTATTATAGGAGTTATCAAAAGACTGAACAGAAAGGGGAGCTTCATATCTTTGATTTTTCACACCTGAATTACGGGATTCAAAATCTTCCTCTGGCACTAGAGACTCTTCCTCCTGGTCAGCTTCAACCGAATCACTTGCAGCATATTTAGAATCCATTGTTGGCGCTAATACGTCTTTATCAACAATCACATAATCACCCGTCATTTGAGGGCTGTCTCCTAGTTTTGCATCAGCGTTATAGCCACTCAGTAGACTATCAGCTCCTGTCTGTTCATTTCCATAATCATTCCTTACAAGTGGCTCGTCTTTCACATTGTCAATGTGAGTCGGACCAGTTTCTGGCAAGTCAGACTCCGTATAATCCTGATATATATCCTCTCTTTGTTGCACTTGTTCAATTTCATAATCCTGTTCATGCTCATTATACGCAGGGTTATCTTCCACGTAGGGATGGTTGTCACTGTAAGAGTTACCACCAAGGTAACTGTACCTGATGTCCACCTCCTCAAATCTGTCCTCTCCTTCAACGTGATCCTCCTCGGCTTCATACCCATGCATTTCTCCCTCTACCTCAACGATACCATTGTCATCAACCACACCGCTATCCTCATAATGATCATCGCGATCGTAATTCACGTCTCTGTGCTCCTCGTGTGTTGCATCATCAAGATAATCCTTGTCTTTATCGCTCTCAGTTAAGTCATCTCTCATCTGTCCCTGCCCACTGTCCTCTGTTCCTTCCCTGGTGTAATCATCTCCTTCAATGTACTGATAGGTATTGTTATACTCCATAGTTCCTGTATTATTTTGGTCTATAAAGAATGCATCCCCGTACTCA
>JZLH01S0062905.1:5394-16888 GCA_001188425.1 Eucidaris tribuloides | reverse complement strand
TTCGTCAGCCTAACGAAAGAAATTTCGTTACGCACCAGACTATGACGAATAAAAATTGGGCGATAGAGACACCAGCTGGACGAATTTTTTTTTGTCAGCTTGACGAGTTTTTCTTTACAGTGTAGTACTTCAAAGCCGTAAATAGTACTTCAAAGCCGTAAATAGTACTTCAAAGCCGTAAATAGTACTTTTGTCGCAATCTGATTTGCTCCACGATTTGTTCGATCTGTCGGCTTTTAGCCAATCAGAGGGGAGCTCATGCTGGCATATGCCAGCAGCGATTTTTCACCGCACACCAAAACCACGAAAAAACTCAGTAAATGTTGAGTTTTTATAATGAAATTTAAACAATGGTGCTGTAAATGTAACACTAATGGAAAGGTATGTAATTCCCTGTTGATATTATGCATTTTACTCATGAAATCATGTCCTAGTTTTTTCACAATTAAATTTTATATATTTCGTTGTGCCACTCCCAGCGCTGTGGCAGGAGCTACAGCTATGCTACACATGTCACGATTGCACAGTAGCGAATGCGGGAGCGAATGTCAAATATCTGGCGCATTTCGTGTCGCCGATAGCTTGACGAACAGGACGTCTAACTTACCATCATCGGCAGATGTTGGTTACAAGGATGGGAATAATGAAATGAAATTGTTCGCTATATAGATTGACCGATTGCGAATTCCGGGTTAGCAACACATACGCCCGACGCTATATTATTCCACGAACTTTCCGAACTATACTTCATATAGCTAAAGAACACTACATTTGCCAAGTCGTCTCGTGTGGCTACATGTACATTGGTTAGCACGCGTGTCCCATCGCTTATAGAGTTTGTTGCGCGTGTGACCCGGGTTCGAGACCCACGCTTCAATTTTGTTTTTACAACTTTTTTACTTTTTGTCATTAATGTTTGGGGGATAAGCACTGTTCGTACGCGTTAAGGCAACGTTAGTCGTTATCTTACATGTAGTTAATGTGTGAATAGTGCCTAAACGTAAGTTAGATCTAACGTTAGTTAACGCGGAAGTTAACGTTAACGTTTAATTGCATACATTTATTGAATCTTTTAACCAATCAATAAACAATGAATATATGAATGTAAGTTTATAAAACAAATATTAGCGCGGCTTCATTCGAGGCGTCTAGTTTAAACTATGGTTCCCTCGGTGACTGCAGCTAGTACTATTTTGCCTCGGGCTGCGCCCCTCAGCAAAATAGTACTATTTTTTGTTTTTATTTTGCAATCACCTCGGGGCCCTATAGTTTTTAACTTAGAGCCGCTCATGCCGTACTTTTGTATACAACGCTACGTGCGGCTAAGATCCCCTACGGTAGGGGGTTTCCCCTATGAGTGGCAGCCTTGGATCGGACAGACAAGCATGAAAGGCAGTAGATCTCATTTGCAAACATTCCCGTAGACCAGGAAAAGATAAACCATGTCCTTAGGCTATTATGGATGAAGAGCATGTCTGTGAAATCTGAGGGTCTGTAATTACCTTGAATTTGAAAAATGCGAAAGAAAAAAATAGCGGTTTAGTGTACGTTCAGGATTTTTTTTCTCGCGAGAAAAAATTTATATCAGAGTCCAACGGTCATTATAATTCCACTAAAACTGAGTTTCTAGCTCCTATATTTTAATTGCTAAAGGTTCCCAGATGGCATTTTCTTCTAAATGCCATTGTATTCACACAATGTTAATTTTTAGGCGTGCAAAAGAGATGCCCTGCCTTTAAAAGCAAATAAACGACATTTAACTTTATCTGCCACCCTAAGCACATTACGGAAATGACAGCTCTACGTTACCTATTTCCTTTGAAATACCAAAATTAATTATTCTATTAAAAAAAAACGGCCCTCCACCTACTCCAAATGCACGTCACTAACCTTGTCATGGAAATCACTCAAATCGGCAACTTCATGAGCATAAGTTGCGCCGTTTTCGTCACATTTGAAATCAGTGAATTGAATGGTCGCGGGCATAATCACCACTTGTCCGACAACAGAGGGCGCTCTGTATTGATCAAGAAGAATTTATTATATACTCGGCAAAAAAAAAGTTCTTGGACACTTATGAAAGTTAAAATACGCCATATAAATTTGTATTAAAAGGTACATTATTGTATATCCATATAACCAGACATTATTCCACTTCCAGTATGACATGAAGTTAACATGTGAGCAGTCATGCATGGCTGATTACATGCATTAAACAACAGCAAGGTCAGTAAAAAAAAATTGCAAGAAGTGGAGCAGTCAGTCTTTCAGTTGTGAAAGTTTATGTGGCATAAGATCCATTGAACGACAAAAATTAAAGTTAAATGTCACTATGAAAAGAAAAGAAATTTGTCCATCTTGAATACATCACTATTCCACTGGAATTTTTAATAAAGTTAGCCAATGACAAAAAAGGGTCAAATTTCAGTATCTTGACTAATCAAAAACAGTTCAATATCTTGTCTGTCCTCCCTGGCTCTGAATGAGTGCAGCACATCGACGTCGCAGCTTCATCTTCAAAGTGCATGTCCCAATGATGCATCTCATGATGCATCTCTAAGCATTCCATTCAAATCATAAACACCTGTTGAAATTGTTGAATGTATGCCTACAAGATGGACCTGATCATTAGCATTTGAAGGCTCAATTTCTTGCAATTTTTTTACTGACGTTGCTATTGTTTAATGCATGTAATCAGCCATGCATGACTGCTTACATGTTAACTTCATGTCATACTGGAAGTGGAATAATATCTGGTCATATTGATATACAATAATGTACCTTTTGACAAAAATTTATATGGTATACTGTATTTTAACTTTTATAAGTGTCCAAGAACTTTTTTTGCTGAGTGTATATGAAACAACTGCTATGACAAGGTTGTCTTTACTTCACCTGAATTTTGCATTACTTGAGGGATACTTTCCCTATCATGAATGAGGATTCACTGAATGTGCACAAGTTAAAACAAAACTCAGCAATGACCGTTTGAGCAAATTTGGAAAATCTATTCAAGAGTTAAGCTTTGTCATAATTTGGATAAATTCCCATTTAGGACACACCCTCCTTCGACAACTGTGCAAGAGGGTCTGCCTGTGATGTCCCATTTCCACAACAGGTTCTCACAAATTTCATTTAAAAAAATCGTTTTAAGTAGAAGTATACACTGATGAACTAGTTAATCATGTATGCTAGAGTTCAGATAGTTCCCTTGTCTAGTAAGCAAGTCAGTATTGTCTGCGAAAAGTACAATTTTAAGAAAGTTTTGTATTATACCCATTCACAGTTGTTCTGAAGTGGCATGCAGAACTGCCCAAAGAGAGTGCCATGCATGGGGATTTCATGCCCGATTTAATCGTACATGTACTTTGAAAAATCATAACTCTTGAATAAATTATCCGTACTGCGAACAATTTGATTTTGCTATTTTCCTTTTCATTTGCCCATTTTTTTTATCCACGTCAAACCTGAGGAAAATTCTCAGTTAAGATATTAATCCGTACAGTTTCAGTGAGCATAAAAATGAAAATGGTCATCTAGTAGAGTATTGCCCGCGTTTGAATTCTAGACAACACCCCTGGTGTTATATATAACACTCCACTTTTAGTACACAGTGAAAACGCTGTTTAAAATATTTTAAACAAATGCTTAACGTTGTTTAAGTCTGATACTCAACCAACATTGTTTAAATTTTGTAAACGAATTAGAATTTGAACAGTGTAGTTCAAATCTTAACCAATATTGTTTAAAAGATGGATTCCATAATCATGGTTGTTTACAAAATGTAAATAGTGTTGTACAATGGTACGCATTTGTTCAAAATATTTTAAAGATTGAGTTTGGGATTTGCAAGTCCATTACTTCCCTTTATTATCAATATCAAACGGTAGTTTAGTACTTACAAAATGTGTAAAGGTGAGTTGAAAGTTTGAGATCCATACGTCATGAATTTGTTGTTTTATAAGAAAAACTCATAACAATATGTTACCAGAATACTGTTCTTTCCACGAGTGTAAATTTTGCTAAAAATTGCGAATCGCGGTTATGTGTACGTTCACATGACCAGCGGAGCACACCGATTGGTTAAACGGCTAAACTCCGCACGACCTTCGACTAACGGCTGATTGGACTGTTTTGGAACGGCCCGTGCACGTTAACGTCACAGTAAATTTTGAAGTTTAAATATCCAAATTTTCACCATAACTACGTATTCTACTTAAAGGTTCAATGACAGGTGTTTCTTTATACTAATATTCACGTTGTCAATGATTTGAGCTGATTTCATTTATTTTGCCGTTTTCTGACGTGCAAATTCCGTACTCTGTCTTTAAACAACGGTAGGTATTTGTGCAAAATATTTTCAACAGCGTGTAGTGTTCACTCACATGTCTGCTCGTTTGACGAAGATGGCCTCAAACGGCAGGGTCCATCGCCTCTCCATCCCGTGTTGTACGTGGTTCTTTTTTCTACAACCGGGTACTGTTTTGAGGAGCATGACTTGGAAGCCTACCTGTAACGGTCCGTTGAAAGATTCGTAGTGAGGTTGAAGTTCGGTTTTCATGGATCGACCTGTATTGAAGGAATTCGGTAAATAAATCATTTATCTTACTCAGTTTTTTGTTGTTTTCTATCTGCCCTTCTGTCTTTCTTTTTTTTTTGTCTTTCATTCTTTCTGTTTATGCCAATATTATTTTAATTTGTGCACGACAATTAATTCTGAATATCTTGATTACATTCTTTCTTTATGTATTTCTCTTTTCTTTCGTGCCATATTTCTTCTTTCTCCCATTACTACCACCACTCCTAAACACGTTCCGAACGCGTGCAAAGGCGATCCCAGAAATAAATTTTGTTTCAATAAACGCAAGGCACGCATTTTCTATGATGGATTTGCGTTTCGTCACGTTTGAACATCGTTTCAAGGAACGCGTTTTTGTAAACGCGTTTGGAACGTGACTATACTCTCGGTCGCCACTGTACGTCTACTAATACGACTTCAAATGTTATAATTATATAGCCTATTATAGGCTACTACTACTACTACTACTATTACTATTACTACTACTACTGCTGCTGCTACTATTAACACTACTTCTACGACTTCAACTACTCTTACTACTACTACTTACTTCCTGCTAATAATATTACTTGGCAGTTGAACAGCTAATAGAGAATGATATTTGATTTTGATGATGATTCTGGGGTCTGTGAGAAAGTCATTTATGAACACAACAAAAACAGTAACTACCCCCTTTTTCAAACTACCACAACTTTTTAAGAAAATTAGTTTTCGCTGAATAATTTGGCAGGAGTATTTCTACACTCATTGAGTAACCTCTGTGTGAAAATGTGATTAGTCCGTCAAGCCACCCATGAGTGAGCATGCATTAAAGGTAAAAAGGCCACTTTTCAAAAGTCACAGGAGTCATCTCTTATGCCAAATTACAAGTAAACAATGGTATTGTTTGCTTAATTTAAAGAGTGTACTCTCTCAACCATCACATGGTTACAACTTCTTATGTTCATACAACATGTTAGGATACATTTTGCTGAAAAATTAAGGATTTCAACTTTTTTTTAAATAAGCTTAATGGATTGTACAGTTTGAAAATTGAGGAAGGACAGCAATTTTTAAATTGAGCTCACTGAAGCGCAAAAAATGTGAACAGTTCCAAAAGAGATGTAAAGGGGTCAAACAATAGATGAATAACATAATATGCACTAAAGCATTCACCAGAAACAAAATTTGTCAAAATCCTGTATTACAAATCCCCCAAAATGACCCTTGTGACTTTTGAAAAGTGGCTTCATGCCTTTAATATGTGCTCACTCATGCATGCATTGACGGATCAATCACATTTTCCCACAGAAGTTAGCCAATAAGTGCAGAAACACCCCTGCCAAATCATATTGCTCAAAACCGTTTCTTTAAAAAGATATTGTATTTTGAAACAGGGGATCGTTACTTTTTTTGCTGTGTTTATATTGGGACACGCGGTATTCCATCAGACCGCCTAATCGCTTATGTTGTATTGTGGGGGTAAAATCAGTGCTGCATTATATTGTTAGAGTCAAATGGGGCAATTTTAAATTCTGGCTGGACAGTGGAACTTTAAACCTACCCATGTATGTTATCGCTTGGACAGCCATCTCGATGAAAGTGTACTGTAGACTTGGTCCTTTGTATGGAATACTGTCTTCTGGCAGCGCCGAATGAGCTCCTGATACCACCTTGTTAGATGCGTGAGCATCACCGCCCCTTGAACTGCTGGCACCCATGGTAGAAACTACGTCACTGTGAAACAGAGAAAGAGGTCACCATACGCGGATACAAGGGGGGGGGGTTGGAGTATTCAAAGTACATCCTCCTTTTGCACAAAAGGGGTATTAACACCTTTAAATACACCCTTTTCCCTTGGTGAATACCTCTTTCCCCGGCACCAAACGCATGTTTTAAAAGCCCGGGCTACTAGACAACTGTCTCCCCCAGTCTAAAGACATGAGCTCACCGATGATCCCCCATCCGCTACCCGTCCAGTGCCTTTGATCCAGTCTAAAAATCGAAGCCTGAAAACCATTGCAGTGCTACTAAACACTCCATTCTCAAGCTGCTTCTCAAACAACTGAACAATCACTTGAGCCAGACATTCCCACGCTTTCCTCCATAGACCGCCTGTGTTGCAGAATTCCTATCGCCCCGCATAACCACAGTCCTAACCCCCCACCCCCCCCCCCCCAATGTGCGCAAATTCCCCTTCTCCATCCTGAACATATTCGTACCCCCTAGCTGCACCACACACACTCGCCCAAATTTTCGTCAGTCCACGTCGTGCCTTTTATCTCTGCTCCATCTCACACAACATGTCAGATATGTCGATAAGTAAAGTTCGACAGTTTCTTAAACTGCGTCTCTCCACACTCTCTATATAGTGCTCTTTAGAACACTTCCGAGAAGCACCCTCCCACCCCCCCCGCACGAACTAAACGTAAGCTTATGCGCTGCTCCCCCGGCGATTTTTTGGGCTGTTGGGCCGACAGGGAAAACGTTTCGACCTAGAATTTGGCCGCGGATGAACACCCTTCCTTTATAAATCCTGGATACGCACCTGAACTTTACTTTACAGAAACAGAGAAAGTTGAAAACGTCATTAGTAAGTAACATCATTCCGAACATAGGCGTATCCAGGATTTGTCGGGGGGGGGGGAGGTGTGGGTTTTCATTCGCGGCCAAATCATGCTCGTTCACGGCCAAACGGCGGCGGAGCGAAAAAGCGAAATGTGTGTGTTTGTGTGTGGGGGAGTGGAGGGTTGAGTCTCACTGGAAAACAATTTTCAAGGCCAACTTTTTTTTTCCTTGGCCAAATCATATTTGTTCACTGGCCGCTCTCGGCCAAACATGCTCAAAATCGCGCCGCTTTTATTACCCTGAACCACTTATTCCCTCTGTAACGGGGTTTTAAACATTTTCCGAAAAAGGGGGTGCTTGTGGGATGTTAACACCCCGGGGGGGGGGTGCATTGGGTGGACGTGACCTCCGCAGGGCCATAGGAGTTTCACCTAATAGCAAAAAAAAAAAAAGAACAAGAAATATTGCACACCTTTTCTGCTTTCAACGCTGGATTTTCTTCAAACTTTGTTTCCACCTCCCTAAAATGTGTACCTCCCCGTTCCACCGTCCCAAGTGTGCCCTCCCCGATTCACCTCCCCAAGATTGTGCACCTCCCCATGCCCCCAAACCAGCTTACGCCGTTTCGGCGATTCCCACTTTTCGGGATGGCGGGGGGGGTACAAAAGAAGTAAGACGTCAACAATTTTCGGCCGTGACCGCCCAAGCGCCGATAACTGAAAATAGTGTCTCTAGTTCAGTAGTATTGTAGTGCCTTTCTTCAGGGCTCCCGTTATCCCGGGCCTCATTACGTTTTAACCAGTCCTCACTCTCGTGCGATCCGTACCGATTCGCCACGTTTTTCCATGCCATTCGCAGCTGATTGTGGAATATATAAGTACACTTCTCTAAAATTTCACGTTTCAATTCCTCTTGGGGTGGCATTTCTCAAAACGCTCCAATATTTACTAGATGTGGGATGGTGTTGTCCATGCGTTTGATCCCGATTCGCCACTATTTCAGAAAGCACGATTGATATGCAATCTTTCATGCATTTTTAAATCAAATCAAATCAAATCAAATTCAAATCCAAATCAACACTTTTATTTCCAGATTTAATTCGCCATAAAAAGTAAAAATACAGTATAAAATATTAGGGGGAATACACCAATCAAAAAGCTTAACTTTGTTAAAAACATGTGAACCTAAATTAAAACAACCCCCCAAATAAAGTGACAATAATTAAATAATCTTACGATCTTCATGCGATGATTAACGATTGACAATTATTAATCGATCGGGTGATCGTAAAAATATTTGTGGAACGCTCAACATTTTTGCCCTACAATTCTGATTAGATCTTGATTGAGATCATCAAAGAATACTCAATTGTGGCGCGAATCGATGATAGTGGGAACGCCTCCTCTTTATAAACTTTTTGAACCGTTGCAAAATTATTGTCCGTGGGGGGGGGGGAGTGCGTGGCAATCGGTATATGGGTTTACCCACGGATAGGGCGATGCCCATATAGCCCCCCCCCCTCCCCTCCACTAATTGACGCACCTGTAAATCCTATAACTGACTCCATTCCAGTCAAAAAGCGACTTGGCAAAAGTGAGGAACCCCCTGCGAGGGATTGGAACCATATGCAACTTCAGGGGTGTTGCTGTTCAAACCAATCGCTTTTGGCGGTGTGGGGGGGGCGGGGGTTGTTAACATCCAAGCACCCTTTTCGGAAAATGTTTAAAACCCCGTTACAGAGGGAATAAGTGGTTCAGGGTAATAAAAAGCGGCGCGATTTTGAGCATGTTTGCGAGAGCGGGCCACGTTGAACAAATATGATTTGGCAAGGAAAAAAAAAGTTGGCCTTGGAAAATTGTTTTCCCAGTGAGACTCAACCTCAATCCCCCCACACACAAAACACACACATATTCGCTTTTTCGCTCCGCCGCCGTTTGCCTGGTGAACGAGCATGATTTGGGCCGGAATGAAAAACCCACGACCTCCCCCCCCCCCCGACAAATCCTGGATACGCCTATGAAATTTTATTCGGCAATTGATGTTACCTACTAATGAACGCGTTTTCAAGCTATTCTCTGTTTCTGCTAAGTAAAGTTCAGGTGCGTATCAGGGATTATAAAGGAAGGTTGTTATATTCCGCTGGCCAAAATTCTAGGTCGATTTTCGTTTTCCCTGTGGCTAACAGCCCCAAAAATCGCGCACCGATAACTTACCATTTATTCCGTCTGTTTCCGACGAAATTTTAAAGACACTATATAACACTGTGGACAAGACCATTTAAAAAACTGTCGAAACTACTATACTCGGACTATCTGACAGTGATTTTTGAATGGACAAATAAACCACAGCTTAGAAACACAAAAATTTGGACAGTTATTGCTTGTCACTAGTCACATATGTGCAGATAAAAATTGGCACATTAATTTTCATATCGGGCGCATAGGAAATTCTGCCAACACAGCAGTCTATGGAGAAAAGTTGGAATTGGTCTCTCAATGATTTTCACTTTTTTTAACAGCCACTTAATGATTGTTTTACACTGCAAATTTTATTCAGGGCCTTCATTTTTAGACATGTACTCAAAAGCACTAGTACGCATGGGGAATCATGTAGCTCAGATGTTTTAAAACTGGAAACATTTGTTATACAGTGCCTTTAAACAACTACCTGTTTGCAGAAAGAGCAGGTATTTCACCAGGGAAAGGGTTGTATTAAGGTTGTTTAATACCCCTTTTGTGCAAAAGAGGGATGTACTTTGAATGACTCCAACCCCCCCCTTAGGTATCCGCGTGTGTGACCTCTTTCTCTGTTCACTAGTGTACGTAGTTTCTTACCATGGGTCCAGCAGTTCAAGGGGGGCCGGTGATGCTCAGCGCATCTAACAAGTGGTATCAGGGGAGCTCATTCGCGCTGCAAGAAGGAACCAGGTATTCCACTACAAAAGACCGAGAAGTTCACAGCTACACTTTCATCGAGATGGCTGTCCAAGCGATAACATACATGGTAGGTTTAAAGTTCCACTGTCCAGCCAGAATTTTAAAAATTGGCCCCATTTGACTCTAACAATGATCACATGCAGCCACTGATTTTACCCCCACAATACAACATAGCGATTTAGGCGGTCTGATGGAATACCGCGTGTCCCCCATATTAAACACAGTCCAAAAAAAAGTAACGATCCCCTGTTTCAAACATACACATATCTTTTTAAAGAAACGGTTTGAGCAAGTATTTGATTTCGGCAGGGTGTTTCTGCCACTTATTGGACTACACTTCTGTGGAAAAATGTGATTGAGTCCGTCAATGCATGCATGACGTGAGCAATATTAAAGCATGAAGCCACTTGTTCAAAAAGTCACAAGGGTCATTATTGGGGGATTGGTTAATACAGGTTTGACAAAATTTTGATTTCTGGCTGAATGCTTTAGTGCATATTATGTTTATTCATCTATTGTTTGATCCCCTTTACAATCTCTTTTGGAACTGTTCACATTTTTTTGGCTTCAGTGAGCTTCAATTTAAAAAATTAGCTGTCCTTTCCTCAATTTCAAACGTGTACATCCATTAAGCTTATTTAAAAAGTTGAGAAATCCTTATTTTCAGCAACAAATGTATCCTAACATGTTGTTATGAACATAAGAAGTTGTAACCATGTGAAGTTGCAGAGAGTACACTCCTTTAAATAAGCAAACCAATACATTGTTTACTTGTACATTTGGCATAAGAGGATTGACTCCTGCCTGACTTTTGAAAGTGCCCTTTTTACTTTAATGCATGCTCACTCATTGGGTGGCTTGACGGATAATCATACACTTTCACACAGAGCGTTACTCAATGAGTGTAGAAATACTCTGCAATTATTCCAGCGAAAATATTTTCTTAAAAGTTGTGCTGTAGTTTGAAAAGGGCGGTAGTTACTGTTTTTGTTGTGTTTATAAATGACTTTCTTCACAGACCCAGAATCATCATCAAAATCAAATTATCATTCTCTATTAGCTGTTCATACTGCCCAAGTAATATTATTAGCCAGGAAGTAAGTAGTAGCTGTAAGTAGTAGTTGAGTCGATCTAGAAGTTAGTGTTTAATAGTAGCAGCAGCAGTAGTAGTAGTAATGTAATAGTAGTAGTAGTAGTAGTAGCCTATAATAGGCTATATATTATAACATTTTGAAGTCGTATTAGTAGACTACAGTGTGCGACGAGAGTATAGTCACGTTCCAAAACGCTGTTAAACAAAAACGGGCGTCCTTGAAACGATGTTCAATCCGTGTCCACGAAAACGCAAATCCATCATAGAAAAATGCGTGCTTGCGTTTATTTGAAGGCAAAATTTATTTCTGGATGCTTTGACGCGTTCATCTCTCTCTGT
>JZLH01S0062876.1:36099-59185 GCA_001188425.1 Eucidaris tribuloides | reverse complement strand
TATATCTTAACATAATTAATTTTTTGATTACCTTGCATATGAAGAGAAGCATTTTAACTATTTGACTGAATGCCGAATTGCATATTCTTACTAATCTACTTATTTTTCTTTACAACTATCAGAACATTTTTCAACGTTTGAGAAAACATTACTGTACATGTATTTACATATGCAAAGATGCTAATGCATTCTAATTACGTATGCATTATGGCACTGCAAACAAGCTAGATTAATCCATGCAAAGTACAAGCAAATGTATGAAAGCAGCACACATGCAAGTATGCAAAGAATTCAGAGCGTGCATTACCTATATCAAATCACTTCAAAACAAACAAATAAATAAACAAACAAACAAACAGCAAACAAACAAAACAACACTGAAATAATGCTAAGAAGCATACAAGCAAAATGGCAAAATAATCAATTCAACACCACAAAATATTGTGGTCTATTTTACATAGAAATAATGAAAACCTTTTTCTAAACATAATTTTTCCACACGCATTCAACCACATTACTTTTGTAATTAAATTAATTTGTAAATGAAAAGAAACAAAGGATATGTTCATATTAAACTTAAAATGTAGTTTCATTTCATATGACCTGCAAGTTAAACAAAAGCGGTTAGCAACAAGCAACCAATTGAGACATATAGAACATCACATTCAAAAATAAATTTGCACTTAAGGTTGGTGGCAGGTTAAGAAATGTTAGAAAAAAACCCTGAATGAACTAAAAGTTTGAGATGAGCTTGGCCTCTGTGTTTAATACTAAAGGTGAAAAATACACCACAATGTGTGGGACGAAAGTATAAAAGGTAAGTTCACAAAAAAATGGAAGTACACACACATATACACTACAAAATGTTGAAAACATTACTTTGGAGAAACATTGTAAGGTTAAGAGATAGCACAGAAAAATGGATCATAAATAAATGATAAAAGATGTAATTTTAGTGTTACTGTAGCTCGCTCACATGAAGTCATCATCATTTCCATCATTTAAAGTCCATTTTTCCCATTTGTGGAGTTGGACCCTTCATTTCTTTGATGGCTCTTTGACAATTTAATCCTGTTATTTGTGTACACCTGGGCAAGACAAGATGTTCTTATATCTGGTTCTGTTATCTCCTTCCACGTTTTGCTTGGTCCTCCAAATATTAAACTTAAAACGATTTTTGGTAATTGGTTCCTTTTCTGATCAGAACTGTGTTCATAGAAATTTAATGCTGGCATTAATGGTCAAGAATATGGGTTTTATGTTTGGTATGAGGAAGTTATAGGAATTCTTTGGTTTGACAAGAGGATGCAGAACTTGTTTAGAATTAAACATATCTGGAATAGAATTATGACATGCATGTTCTTTTCCATTTTTTTTGGGGGGGGGGGGTAGATGTGGAAGAAATTCAGGGTTTTAAGCCTAGTCACACAGTAACAACAATATTTCAAGAATCACAGTCAGACATTTTTTTGACACAAATGGTATGAGCATGTTTGAAGGAAACACCCGTGGAGCATATTTTGATTAGTAAACAAACAAATATATCACAAAAGAAAACTCAACAAACAAACAAACAAACATGGGGAAAAGAGTATGAATAGAGAAAATAGTCTGTGATAATGAGCATGCGGGCTACTTTTTAAGTTGTTATCACAACTAACACAAGGTGATTGACACAAACAAAGAGACAAACAAAAATGCACAGAAATGATGAGTATTGTTTATGAAATGCTGGGATGGATTTGAGATTAGATAAAACTGGCTGATATTCCTGGAAAAAATGGGACATCTGATGGCAGCTGAGAATTTTAGATGCAAGATTGTTCGTTTTTCAAAACAATACTGATAAAATTGGAAAGGTTCAGAACAGGAGGAGTGCAAATAGTGAGGAACCGTCTGAAACTCTATCAATCGGGTGAGGAGAACAAATTTGAAGTGTGAGGTGGTCAGATGGAAGCAACAAATGAAGGATTATCAGTCTATGAGAGGGAAATATCTGAATCTTGGGATTACAAATCAGAGGTGTAGATACCCACAACCCAAAATGTCACAAAGTATCTATTTCAAAGAGGAGGAAGGAATGTGTTTACAAATTAGGGTAGGTGTATATAAATATGAGGCTCAATGGCAGTGGACGCTCGACTGCCAAAAGGTAAACAAACAAGAGACCACAGTGAGAAAAATATAAACAGGTTGACCTAACAAGACCATCTATTCTCAGCAAGAGACAAATACTGTATGTTGGCCAAAAATGTACTTTCCAAGCAGAAAGTACCAGAGGTTACTCAAATGAGTCGCCAAATAAGTTGTACTGAATTTTGTGTCCACATATTTTTGAGTTAAACGAAATAAAATTATTGTCATCCCTGCTCAATCAGTAGGCAAACAAACAATCAGCTGTCTGAAATATTTGTTCTCAAGGACTTTTACAAACATCAGATATACATGTACATACATATACAATGTAGATCTATGTAATCATAACTCCAAATGACAAAGGCAGGAGCAGATTAAATGTCTGATTACCAAAGTCCTCCAACAAACTGCTTTGTTACTTAGGACAAATGAAAATAATACATTCAAAAGAAATAATAGATATTACGCAGAAACTAACAACATAAAAGAATTTAAAAATAGGAATTTCTGAGCTAAATACAAAATCAAGAAAGAACTCAAATTTCTCAGACAAAGAAAAAAACCCCTGAAGAACAAGTTGGAATAAAAACATGCAGAATTGAAGCAATCTAAAATTACTAAAAATTAGAAAAAATCAACTACAATTCAAATTATTACAAACTGAAAGAAATTGATGAAGAAAATAATTTGAGTAGTTTAGGTCAATTCACACCCACACCCTTAAATTTGGTTTGCTTGTTTATATTTCTGATGAACTGTCAAAATATGAAACTATTCCTTGAAAGTGTATATTTCTTGAAATCATGAATTGAGGACATGCAACATTTTCTCTATAAGTTATAAAACACTCCTTGTTAAACTGCAGGTTCTTTCCCATTTCTGAAAAAAATAATATTTCACAAAGTTTGCAATATTTTTTGATTCACAAATATATATATTTCAAAAATTTACATATCAATTTTCCAAAAACTAATCAATCCAAAACATTGCCCCCATAAGTAATGGAATGAGTTACATGTATATCAAGTTAACAAATTCTGGACTCTACTACTATAAAATTCTACAAATCTACATGAATTATGAAAAGTACATTACTTTCTAAATGCATCTATATACTAAGAAGACGTTAGCCACTACCAACACCCCAATGTGTAAGAAATTATATAGTGATATCATTACTAAATTCCTACAGTTAGTAACCCAATGTATATTGGTATGTCTAAATTTATATTCTTATGATTCTAAAATGTGTCTTAGTGTTGTCAGTAAAAACATTAAGAATTTATGCAAACAATTTGAATATATTATGGAAATAATTAATTCAAGATTTAAATTGATTAGCTTTACTATTACAAAGGTATGTAGAGTGTCTTTTTGACAAGTAACACTGTCTTTCTATTAATATGGAAAGTTCAGAGTCCCTGACCTCATGACACTCACAACTGGAAGGACGTTACCACAATGCAAAGTCTATGGCACTAAAGTCCTTTTTCCAAGCACATGACAACTTCTTACAGAGACTTTCTTGCCCACAAGCAATTGTTTTCAGAGTGTTTCTCTACAAGTGTTTCTGCGACTTAATATTTGTTCAATAACAGCACATTTACAAGCTGTGTTCAAATTTGTGGACACAATGTCCTCTCATATTTCAAAAAGGACCTATGAGAAATGTAACAATACTGTACTAGGTTTGTTTTGGCAAAGACAGATCCTGACAGAATTATCAAAGTGTGAATTTCACTGAAATGAAAGAGAAAACCAGCTCAAAGTAATTCCTCAAGATTACCACACTGATCACGCTTGTGAAAGAATGTGTGGAATGGAAGGAATTTTGTAAGTACTTTTTAGTGTACTCATTATGTACACTGGAAATATGCACACTTTTTATGTTCATTTTGTTTTGATGAACAAAATCTCTGGACAATCACTTGAAATTCACGAAGAAATAAAACTGCTTCAACTTTGGCAAGATTGTTATAAACTATAGGTCAAATTTTGCGACAACTCAGCAAGATATTACAACAAAATATTGATAAAAATTTACCATACACTGTAAATGTGGAATATTTTGTTGTGTGGAAATTTTCACGCTTTCGTGCTCGCAGATGGTAGCGTGAAATAAAAACATAAGAACATTTTTATTTTTGCAAAGCTAAATTGTTAGGTTTTTGCATTTACAACATTTCCGTTTGGTATAATTTGATTTGGTTGGGACAGTGTATGCATGTGTGGCTAGCTGCTGAGGCAGCATTGTACCGCATGTAGTTGCTTGCCTTATACTTTGGTTATCCGTGAAATTAAAAACACTTTCACCACTAGAAACATGGTGAATATGTTTAATTAATCATGGGAAAAGTTCCACTTTTATAGTAAACATTAATTCAAACTCTAACAACACAATTTCAACATCAACAATTTCATATCACTGCAAGAAACGAATCCCATGCAAATTACAAAACAAATATCAACAATCACACTGCAAGTCATGCAGGCAAACAAATAAAGGTTCACACACACTACATCAAAAGCTAGCACTGATTACCAAATGCAACAGCTTCTGATATCGACTTTCATCAGAAGCTGGATAAATCATTGAGATATTTATGGAATGTGTGGTATTTGTGGAATGTTTACCTGTTTGATCAAGGTCATCTTTGGACTTGGATTGCACTGTGGGTTCTAGCTGTAACGATAATCTGTCAGAAACGGAAGCCATAATCAAGATAAAATGATAATTGACACAATGAACTGCAGTCTGATCAAATATTTGAAAAAAAAATGAAATTGAGTTAAGTAGATATACCAGTTAGGTCGTAGAAAAAATTATTTGGTTGTACTACAAATGCCCTTTGAAAAAAAATAAGATCTGTTGTCAGATTTTATTTTAATTTTAAATTTTTTTTTTACTTTGCAGTTGCATCCCTGTTGTTCAAAGTTCGCATTGAATATCGTTGTGTGCCTTTACAAAAGCCATTAACTGTATGTTGTGTATGTATGCAAAGGCCTTAACTGTATGCATTATGTATTATATTAGCGGCCTTTGCGCAGACACATGACATACAGTTAACGGCCTTTGCATAGGCACACAACGAGATAAAACCAGAGGTCAGAGATGGGTTGATGACGGCTGCTGTAAGAACACAGAATTCTTCTAGGTGTCAGACACCCTATCATCTTACACCATTTTTTCAGCTTTTCGATGTAAGATTTGCTGTGATTTTTGTTGTGAATAAAAAACACAAACAAAAGAAATTGGTTGGCCCATTGCATCGGGTTGGTCTGTCGGTCGAGTGCAACCAAACAATTTTTGGGGGGCCTTACCTTTGATCTGGACAAAACACAAAACTTTCTGACTGCTTGTTCAAATTTCATCTATTATGCAGCATACTTCCTGTCTGTTAAAAAGTTTTAATCAATGTTATGATAGTTATTGAACATACACTTGCCTCATATACAGTATAACTATGTAGGTATTTGCTATATATCTTGATTATGCCCAAAGGATGTTTCAACTGATATATGTATAGTCCATCATGAAGATTGTACCTTTCCTCATTCAAGGCATATATTATTTAGACAGCTATCACCATGTCACACCTTGTTGGAAGTGTAGACAAAACGTTGACCAGTAACAAAATGGAAGCTTCCTGAACGACATTGATTCAGTGCATTCATTGGTAATGGCAACACTTAGCTAATCAGTTAGATTTATCAAGAGCAATAAAAAACAACAACACATTTTACATCCCTGTCTCAATGTGGGTTATTTTTTTTTATATAGATATAAATAAATATGAGGTTAATATGAAAAATGAAAAGATTTTCCAAATGCACTTATTTCATTTTTGACAAATAATCTGCTAGTGACAAAATTAATGTTAGAAATAGTTCTCTGAATACTGGTTTCTGCACAATGTGTCCCCATGGGACAGACATATTTGTATGCATATAGCATTGGTGTCTATTAGAAATCTGACAGAAAAATTTTGTTTTCTCTGAGTGTGTGATGTACTGGGCTTCTGAACAAGCATATTGTCCCCAAGGGGTTAAATTCACTCCCCACTGAAGAAAATCTGGCACGTGGTTTTGTTATTTTATCTTATCCAAAAGAAGCAAAACAGAGCAAATGGTCAGAATTAAACCACTAAACAAACCCAACGTACTTGTAGTTGTCCTCTTCAACAAATTTCTGTAGCTCTTCGATGTACCGTACCGAGTGGAGGTATTTTTGGACGTATGGCAAGTTTTCGATGTCGTACTGTGACTGCTGGAACTCTGAGATTACTCTTAGGACATTGTTCATCTGTGGAAAGGAGAAAAAGAATCCCTACAAGTTAAAATGGATTCTGCCAGATTTGGTGCAGGGCAAGTTGAAACTGGAGTAAACCATGAGCAAATAGAGGAATGCCAAATAAATGTCATACTTTGACTGCTGGAACTCAACTCTTAGGACATTGTCCATCTGTGGAAGGGAGACAAAATGGACTGCATAATTGAACTGATCCTTCAACCCCTACGAGTTAAAATGAATTATGCCAGGTTTGGTGCAGAGCAATGTGAAACTGGAATAAACCACAAGCAAATAAAGGGGTGCTAAAATTAACTGAAATAAACGCATAAAATGATGAGCTACAACTTTTGCACAAGCACGCTATTCATCACTATTCCATCTGTAAATCTACTTTTTTATCAAGTTACAAGTCTTTATTTTAATTTTCTTTTTCAACAACAGGTCTTTCAAATTAGGATTTCTTTCAGTTGTCAATGTATGTTGAGACTTGAGATTGACATTCTGTTGAGTCACTAACCTTTGCTGCCCATGTACTGACACTGAAGTTAAGTCAATAAAACACGGTCATCAGAATTTGGCAAGTACAAAACATATTTTGGTAAAACAAATCTGCATCATTACTGGCGTGTTGTAACAATTTATATTCCTGAACATTTGTTCCACATGAGTCATGTTAAAAAGACTGGCTCTGGTAACTTCAACCAAAATGTGATCAACATTTTTCCTCTGTATTATAAAGATAGCTAGAGGGAACAGATGCTGGAGCAAATACAGCTGAAGAGTGCACAGACAGTGTAATATGATTCATTTGAGTGACATTTTTAGGATATCTAGATGGAACTTGCAACACTCTAGACTTTAAATATCGGTTCATACTGAAATCTACACTTCAATTGTTCACAAATGACTTGAAATTTCTTTGAAAAGGACTTTACCAAGGATAACTGGGACTAAAGTTACTACAAAAATGTTTAGATATAGAAGATGATAATTATGTGATTTATTACTTTACAAGTCTCTGTCCTTGGGTTTTTTATAACATCTTCATGTGTAATGTATTTTTTTGAAATAAAGATTAAGATAATATCCCTTAATTACTGGAGATGTATCTTGTGGAAAAATGAATCATATTTAGGTACATGGGAAAGGAGGCTCACTTGAATTTTGAATTTTTTGTTATGTACGAATATTAAATGTAAGTTGTGAGCTGTAATGTTTGGTGAACTGCTCTTTCAATGTTCATGCCAAAAACATATATATTAACTGGTTGGCCCAGAAAAAAAACAGAATGGAACATTTATCATAATTTTCCAAAATACCTGCTCATCTTCATTCATAACGTTTATATGATAGATTATTCTTTTGCGAGTAGAATGACACCAAGATCATCCATTTTGCTTAAGTACTTTCATTTGGGGGGGGGGGGAGGGGGAGGCTGTTTTTGTGAACCAATGTACATTTGGTGTGCACACACCTGTAAAAGCATAATTTTCAGGAGATGCCATCAATACAAGGCATCGTTACCACTGGAAACGCTGAAATGTGCTGCTCTGCAAACTTGGCCTTAAAATAAAACTACCGAACAAAAATTGACAATCTAGGTGTTGTGCTGCTCAGAAAAGAAAACGCTACAAGATGAACAGGAAAAAGTAGCAATTTCTATTGCAAGGATTCTCAATTATTATTGTTGAAGCACCATATTTGGTATCGAGAATTTGTACTGCGCCACTATCCAACACGCAAAGCATCAACATGTGGGGTCCAGAGTCCCCCTGAAGCTTTTAAATGTGAGGCCTCCTAAGTGGTCTATAATGACTCTAGTTGATGTAAACTACAGAAATACAAATTCAAACAAACTACACATTTTAAAAAAAATTTTCATAGCGGTTTCCATGCACCACTTCGGAAGGACCAATGCGCCAAAAGTGGAACATGCACTGCTAAATGAGAACCCTTGGTCTATTGGATAATGAAGGAAAAAATATCACCACATTAGCACTATCTTTTATGGGCCGCCTGGTATAGGCCTACTAACCTTTGTTGACCTGCTTTCGCTCTCCATTCCCCCTGTACTTGGATGGGCAACATCTATGTAGATGAGGTCTTGTAAATACATTCCTGACATGAGTGAGGAAAAGAAAGAGAAAAAAAATAATGTCAACCTTTCAATGTGAAATTGACAATAACCCAGTACCAACAGTATTTGGATGTCTTCTGTGTTACACCAATGGGAATCAGGGAATTCAGTTGTTGCAGGGTTAATGACAATTTTTGAAACATATCAAAGAAATGGTTTATAATACATACTACATACAGAGTAAAACAAAAAAACTGACCAGAGGACCCACAGTCTCAAGTTTTTATGTTTTTTTTGTGATCTTCATTCATTGTATTTTTCTGTACAGCTTCTCAAGAAAATTGGGATATCAAATTATTTTGTTGACAAATATTCTTTGATTTTGATATCAAAACTAAAAGAACTTCAAATCTGGAGAAAGCTAGACATGAGATGTAATTCTCTGACAAGTTAAAAATAATTTGTAGAACAATGGTCTCTGTGGAAATTCTGTAAAGGCTACCATCTATTGTGAACCATTCAGAATCCCCCCGAAAAAAGGAGGGGGGGGGGGGGTAGTGTGCAAGCACAGATTCTACTTGACATACACAATATTTCACACTGACTTGAGCCAAGATTAATTTGGTAATTTTCTGCTTGTGTTCCAAGCACATATAACAAAGGGTTTATGGAATTACTAGTCTACACAACAGATTGTTCAGACTCTAATATGTGAATGATGGCCAACAAAGGATTGTACCTGCAAACTTGGGGACGGGGGGGGGGTGGGCAAGGAGAGATGGGGTGGAGGGGTGGGGTCTGCACTCAGCTAGCTAAGGTATACAAGGTAACCTAACATTATCCATGTGGTCTCTTAGCTTCTACGGGGGTAGGTGGTGGGGTCTGCACTCACCTAGATAGGGTATACAAGGTAACCTAACATTATCCATGTAGTCTCTTAGCTTCTCCCTGTTGTCATCTTCTGACATGAGTTCAGCCAGCTTCTCACATGTTGCTCTCTCTTTTTTATGCACCATCTGTTTCAGAAGAAAATGAGTAATTGTGTCGTAAGTGAGTGCTATATTTAAGAATGAATATTATTTTAACATCTAATGGGACCACTTTGACAAATCATGTTGACGGGATTTGAACCCACACCTTCCGATGTCATTAGTTATTACCACTCTGGGTTCAAAATATGAATGGGCTAGGAGGAATTGCCACTAATGCTACATTCAAACTTCAGTATCTTCTACACGTGTTCTTGAAGACATTGGTTAACAATGTGAAAGCCCATTTTAAAAAGTTCCCAAACTTTGATATCTGAGCTACATGATAGTGTTTAAATGGACAAATAAACACCCTAGAACACAAAACTTTAGACAGTTATGCTACCACAAGCAAAATATTTACAAATAAATATTGGCACATGAATCAATTTCCTGGAGACAAAGATTCTATAACACAGCAGTGAAATGGTCGCTTACTGATTTTCACTTTTTAAAAGCACGAAATGATCATTTTGAATCACAATTTGCCTTTAACTTGTTCTTTGTGAAGTTCACCAATTTGCATATATGAATAAATACAATGAAAACATTGAATAGGGTTTAGCAATCTTTCCTGTCCTACAACTCAATACAATACCCTCCTCACAGGTCCAGCAAGTCATTGACATCCTTAAATGCATACACCAAGTGTGTCTATTTTGTGAAACTGCAAATTGAACAAGAATCCTGAAGTGAACTTTAAGTTCACTTTAAAAATGTGGCAAAGGAGGAGTTTTTCAATTTCTTACCTGTACCTCTTTCTTAGATGCTTAGTCATCAATCACATTGTTTCTTTGAAAAAGTCTTGGGACAACTAAACCATAATTACCATAGATTAAAGGCAGGGTGTCTCTTTTGCACGCCTAAAATTCAACATTGTGCAAAAGCACTGGTATATAGAAGAAAATCCCATTTAAGAACCTTTAGTAAAGTGAAGGAGCTAGTAATGCAGTTTTAGTGGAATTAAATTAAATGTTTGACTTCGATCTGATTTTTGGTCTACAGTTCCACAAATTTTACAAGTGGTACTAGTCTATTTTTAGACAGTGCATGTAGGTCTCTTTTACCTCCACGGTGTAATACACTTGTAGTGTACACACAGATGACCTTGTATTCCTTTCACTGTATCTGATGCATTCCAGCACAACCGTCTGGTATTACTGGTATTATGTAAGTACTGTAATCGGCCCGATATACCACACTGTAGGTCCATGAAGTAGTGAGATTTGGAACAGTGTGCCTAGAACATACACTACACAACTATTGTTTTCTTGTGCATTTTTCAAAATCCAGGCAATTTCTGATCTTCAGATTTCACAGGCAAGTACTTTTTAAATATCCTAAGAGCATGAATAATGTTTTGCTGTGTTATGGGAGGGTTGCAAATGAGATTCCCTACCTTCAAATCACATATTTATGGTGTAAACAAAATCCATTTGTGACTTACATTCCACGTTTTGGTTAGTCTGAAGATGGGTGCGCTGTGTAATGCCGAAACAATGGCCATCAAGGCATGCAGGTTATTGATGTCGAATAATTTCTGGAATACAGATAAGACAATAACGAAACACGCATTAATGAATCATATTAATAACTCAGTACCAATACAACAAAACACAGTGGACTTTGTATTGTGATATTCTCAGTATGGCACTGGAAGGGATAAAGTGTCATTGGATTTAAAATACTAAATCTACTTTACTTTTCACATCTTGGATACTTTATTTTTAGCAATTTCTCATCCACAAAAAGAAAAAGGTTCAACGTAATTTTAACAAATAATTTATAACAGAAAATATTACCTTACCTTTTGACTTTTGCTATGAGTATGCCATTTATGACAGAAATATGCAGATCTGTTTAATTCAAATAAGGTACAATGGTGGTAACATTTCCATGAAGAGGTAGCATGCCGTTAAACTTTCATTTGTTTTTGAAATATTAGGTGGTGTGAAAGTTTTCACACATTACTGTAACTATATTCTAACTTCAGGCTAAGTTTGAAAAGAGATCATGCTGTTTTGTCCCATCTTGCAAATGAGTGCTCCTGCCATTGAAATACGACACTACAATAAAAAGCATTTGAAAAGAAATATCTGGTACATTAATAAATGTTGCTCCTCTGTTAAACTGAATACAATTACAATGTTTTTCTCATTAAAATTTCTGTCACCGTGAGGGTTTATGTCAGTGAAATATAGTCATGTCATATCTCCACTCTACCTTGGCTACTTTGATGAAATGACCTATGACCTCAGCCCTCGCCTTTGCTGTTTGTGATATGAGTACCTCGTGCACCACCCAGAAACTTATCTGCAAAACAGGAGATATACAAGAATAAAAATAGATTCATTAAAAACATATCAAATATATGCCATCTTTTTTTTGCAAAGTATGTGAGTGATATGATTAAAGATAGTGTATAGTTTTGGAATATGATAAAAAAATGAAAATTTCTCCTACTTCAGTTTTAGATAGACCTATATATCATCTATTAATGACATAGTAACACCCTGAAAATTGTGCATTCTGAAATGCTTCCATTCTTAAGAAATTAATACAAATATAGGGAGTCCCCAGCATTTAACATAGGTAATATATGTGTACATATCTGCTCATTTAAAAATCTATAATATGTGATTCTGAACATTTTTGGGGTAGATTTCATGTTGCTTTCAGATGTGTTGGAATGACAATACAATACCTTAGGAAAGAGTGATGACACATTTGTCAGATCAACAAAGATTACAAACTGGCTTTAGACCAAAAGCAATTGCAATGGTTCATTTGAATTACAAATAGGAAAGTTGGTGATTATTGCAATGTCGTATTTCTGAGCCAACATTATCTATCCTGTTAAATCCTAAATCCTACCAGTGTTTTTACACTGTCGTTTGGGTAAAAACTGATTTTACCTGGATTAAACTAAACCACTTACATATGACGTCATCATCATAACAAGTTACACCCTTTGTCTAAAACAAATTAATACTAGCTTGTGCTTTGGTGACTTGTACCACCTACAAAAGGGTTAATAGTACTTTCCAGTACTATTATCTATTATAGAAACGGCACCAAAACCTGACAAACCTGACGCATTTTTTGAGCGTAGCCCGGAAGAGGCTTTGTGGACATAGCCCGTAGCCGGGCGACCGTCGCCTTGCTGGTATACGTACATACGCAACTGGAAGACAGTGTTCCTATTACTCGCTTGGCTGTAGATAAAACGGTCGCAACCGTTATGTGTTTTCATTGGCCATTCAGAAGCATTAGGCTCGTAGGGGGAAAACCCCTACTGTAATTCGAGGTCTTCAGCGCGTAAGGGAAACCCCCTACAGTAGTACCTGACGCATTTTTTTAGCGTAGTCGGGCAAGGCATGGTGGCAGGCCGTTACAGGTAGGGCGCCCGTTACCGAAGTAACAGGCATCTCTCTTCATGTTCGCTAATCGTTGACCTATTTGGCCATGGTTTCGTTGTTGTTCTTTGTTTTATTGTTTTTGGTCGACATTGCATTGTTCGGCCTAATCGCAGTTTAAGTCTAATACTCTGCCATTGACTGTGTTCAAGGCCTTGCTGGGCTGTGTTTTAAAAAGTCGCCTCATTGTTGTAATGCATTGCGAAACACATCCGCCACAGCCATGTATATATTATGTACCGCTACTGCTGAATAACGTCGCTCGCTCGACGAGGATTCCATCTATCCATTTGCCAGTCAATCACAACAGCGGGGCCAGGGGCGGCGGAACGTATTTTCGTTTGGGGGGGCAAAGCCAAAAACGGGCACTTGTGTGTCAAAAGGGGCATTGGGAGCACGCACATATTTTCACCATCAGATTACGTTTTTGATTGAAGTAGCTAATTTTCTGCGGTAATATGTAACTTGAGCCAATCTTTTTGAAGGGCAATGCTGATTATGAAAACATGAAATATATATCTACTCCGCGAGCGAGCGTAGCGAGCGAGCGGTTTGGGAAAATTTGGAAATTTCAGGTTGTAAAATTCGCTTTGTGGTCTATTCTGGGGCTAATACAATGCTACAGTACCCTATCTACACGATATAGCGCATCTGAATATACTTAATGATTATGCAGTCATGCTGTATATTGTAACATAGGGGCGTCGATCCATTTTTTTGGATTGGGATGGAAAAAGTAAGAAAAATTTCAAAAATGTTCGACGCACTCCGCGCGCCAAAGTGTAGTATAGAAATTTGCGCGCGAAGCGCGTGGAAAAATGAAAATTGAATATAGTATTTTCTATATAAATTTAATGGTTTTGTTGTGTATTGCACTACTTTTAGACGTTTCCTTGCATTACGTTTCATGAATTTTTCAAGTTGTCAAAATTATTGGGGGGGGGGGGCAAATCGATGTCCCTCCCAAATATTTTCATTGGGGTGGGGACCGCCCCCTTTGCCTCTTCGTTGAACAAAGTGTTCTTTTTATGACGTACCCCGGCAGGGGCAAAAATACATAGAATATAAAAACAATAACAAAAAGAAAAAATCACCTTCAGTGACGAAAGTGCGTTTATTAAAAAAAAAAATCACTTTACTCAGTATGAGTAGGGGCCTACAAACCAAAAGAAGGCACATTAGCTTAGAAAAAAATGTCACTATTTGTCTTACGGTGAAATGGGGGAGGGGTAGTGGGCCAAACAGTAGGAGGGCCTAATTTTGTTCCCCCATGAGGACATTAAGATGAGATGCCAAATGCCCTTTTTACGCACAAAATGTCCGATGAACATAATTTACCCAATTTTGTCTTTTTTTGTACTGTAAACATGCCCCGTCAGGGGCAAAAAAGGAAGAAAATGAATAGAAAAAGAAAAAAATATCACATAAAATATAAAGAATAACAAAAGAGAATCACCTTCAGGAACGGAAACGCGTAGATTAAAAAAGTGTACCTTTTTTCAAAAAGGGCAACTTCATTTGAAAAAGAGGGCATTTTTTTTCCTATCGGAAATTTGGGGGGAAAGTGGACCCCCTGCCCTCCCCCCCCCCCCCCCCCCCCCCCCCCCGCGTTCCGCCGCCCCTGAGCGGGGCCACAACAGTACCTTTGTTTCATTCTTTCTTTGCTTTTGGTTGGCTAATTAACTTTCTTTATTTTTGTCGGCCCAAGCCAGGTCCAACTCTCTATCTAAGCTGAATACTTGGTTGAATCGTTCGTTCGTGGAGTGTGAGGGGAGTGCGCATGTTGTTGGCTCCATGGTACATTGGCCGACGATTTGTGGCTGCTGTGTGTGCACAGATTCAGTGTCAGTTGTACTTTCAGCTTATTGTACTGTTGTCGTGATGTAACTGTTGATTCCACTCCTGTCAGAATGCACGTTATTGGTGACTGTTTAAAGGCAAAGCGAAGTTATAATGGATATAGGGTCTAAGGCATTGTCATACGTTGTCGGTAGATCCAGGGTAGACCGATGGAAATTTGTCTCATCATGTTAGGGGCTTCTAATTTTGTTTTCAATATAGTGACATCGTCGCGTCAGCTGGGTGGACGTGAGCGACGATGTTAAACATTGTTAAAAAAATGAGAATGAGAAGAAAGCCCCACCCGCCCCACGCCCCCCCCCCCAATATCTGTCCGGATGTAAATTGGGTTGGGTTTATATTTTTCTCCAGTGCCATCACGGCGTGAGCCTTCGGAACAGCATCCACTAAAACATTAGGTAGGGGCCCATTGGTGGGGTTGGGGAGGGGTGCTAGGGACTTCTAGTAAGGACACGATACTTTGGTTCGGATGGGGAATGTCCAGCCTGATATACTAGCCTTTATACACACTCACTGACATTAAGGTTAAATCTAACACTAGTAAATCTTTTTCGCGCCAAACGTGCCGAAACATTTAGAAAAATTTGTGAGTGTTTGCGGCACGAATTTGAAAATTTGAAAAATGGGACCATGTCTAAGGCATCATTTTTAATGAAAGAGGACCATGTCTATGGATATTTTTTTTTATAGATCACCCTTCCCACAATGGCCCTGGAAGGGGCGTGTGCTGGCGGGTGCTTAATTCAACTTCCCATTGAATTTTTCAGGGGGTGCGCAGCACCCCTGCAAAAAGACGTGTATGTATATTTTTAATCAAATTTGTGCCGCCCAGCAGCGATTTTTCAGCCTGTTTGATTTGGCGCGGAATTTGGCCATAGAAAATTTTTTGCCGGCCTGCGAAAATATTTCCGCCGACACCCCCCCCCCCCTCCACTGAGCTGCGGAGTTTCTTCAGCTGTTGATTTGGCCGCGAATTTGGCGCGAAAATTGTGGGTGGCCGCGAAAATATATATCTCTTGCACCCCGGTGGAAAAACAATCGTTCCCATGGCCCTGCCGTTGTCAGCGGCATCCCCATATCCCAAATATAACATGAGTACCACCCCCTCCCGGGGGGAAAAATGACAATAATGTAGGGGAGTAGGCCTTTTTCTCTCTTTTTTAACTACGTATAGGGAGAAGTACAGGGTTTGATACTTCACCCAACAGTTGGAAAAGGGGATTTTTTTCAACGTTAAATGAATTGACAATTGTGAAATATCACGTTTTCAAAATTTGCACTGGAACACGTGATCTATAAGGGACATTATACCCTTATTATATGATTTGAAGACATAAGTTAACAATGATTTATACTTTATAGATAATGCTTTGAAGACATGCACAGCGAGGTGGGATAAGAGAGGGGGATAAGAGGAGGATAATAGGGGGATAAGAGGTAGGATAAGAAGGGGATAGGAGGGGAAGTAGAAGGGATAAGGGGCAGAATTAAACGGGGATTTATAAGGGAGGAATAAGAAGGCATTAAGGAGAATAAAAGCGGAAATTTAGGGGGAAATACAGGGCGAATAAATGGGGACTACATAAGGCAGGGAATTAAGAGGTGAATTCAGAGGAAAATTCATTGGGATACGGAGGGCCGGGGAATAAGAGCGGGAATTAAAGGGTGAGTTAAGGGGTAAGAGGGGGATTAAACGGGGAACAAGAGGAGATATAGGGGAATATGAGAGAGGAATATAAGCGGGAATATGAGGGGGAATAAGAGGGAGATAAAGAGGGGAATAAGGGAGAATAATAAGGGGAATAAGGGAGAATAATAAGGGGAATAAGAGGGAAAATTAGAGGGGTAAGAGGGAAACATGGGGGAATAAAAGGGTTAAACAAGGATTTGAGGGGTATTAAGAGTAGTGAATAGTAGGGGGATTAAAAGGAGGCAGCTAGTGCTATTATCAATACCAGCATATTTTGGACGGTGACTTAACACATAACCACAAAATTCTGCACTAATCTGTCAATTTCGAATCAATGGATCACATTACTTACAATGGCACTTTTCATGAACTCTTACAGCAGTAATTAAAACACAATATTGCATAAGGTACTTGAACACTGTTAAGTAAGAGTACCTGTATATATCACCAATTCATTATCTTCAGGATAACATTGAGTACACTCTCATATTTCTTCATCCCATTAAAGGCAAGGTCCACCCTGACGTCAAGTTGGTCTTAATAAAAGCAGAACAATGGGAGAAACATACTTATGAAAGTTTGGCGAAGATCTACCAAAGAATAGCACAGTTATGAACTTTCAAAGTTTTACTTTTGTGATGTCACATACAAGCAGCTCCCCATATGTCATGTAATATTAATTCATTAAATTGCCACTTTCTATTGGTTCACTTCATGATAATTTAATGTTTTTTTTTTTCTATAGAAGCATATATGAAATGTTTCTAATTACACATTGAATGCACAGGTCATATCATTTTCAAATTTCTGAGAAAATGGCACTTTATGGAACTTATATTACATGGCAATGGGGCTCGTATGTGACGTCACAAATGTAAAATTTTAAAAGTTCATAACTCCGCTATCCCTTGGTGGATTTTCGCCAAACTTTCATTAATATGTTTCTCCCATTGTTCTACTTTTAAGACCAATGTGACGTCAAGGTGGACCTCGCCTTTAATGCCACTTATTATATTACACAGTTATGTAATACTACATACCATTATGTTCAGCCTCACGATAACATTGAGTACACTCTCATATTTCTCTATCATATCAAATTAATTCTCAGAAATTGACAAAGGACCTTGGGGTAGATAAATTCAAAACAATACAGCACTATAATTATACTTAGAGCATCACATTTTTTCTTTTACCGGTATTTCTTAAGTACATGCAATACAGTCATGGCTACACAAAATTGGTATTCATGTAACTACCCACCATCTTCAACCAGTTGTGAATATAAAAAAATAAAAAAGTACAGTGTATATTCAAATAATCAAATTTCCATTTTGGCCTTGATTTTACAAAGTCCATAAAAGCACAAGTTTAGTTTTGGGGATTTTTTTTTATTTGAAAGCTTTATGCCCAAAAGTCATATCCCAGCAATAACAGATTCTGAATAACTCTCCTTTTTTTAAAAATCAATTAATGAAAAATCTCGGGGGGGGGGGGGGGTACCCCCGGAGGATTTGACTGTATTTTACCGTATAACATCCAAAGCATTAATAAGATGTTAAGGTAATTTGAATTATACCTCAGCAGACAGAGCAGACTCTGATCTCCACACTTTCATCTCAAAAAGTGGTAGAGTTGGCAATTGAAGAATCCTCCATAATAACGATGAAATAAACTTTGAACATTCATAACTCTTGAACGGTTCAACCAAATTCGCTCAAACTTGTACTGTTTATTTTTTATTGTTCTGTTTCTCTGAATTCAGGATATGTTCTTTCTGATGAAGCGTACATGTACACTATTATAACTCTTAACCCTTATTAAACCCTTGGATGCTTTATGTAAAATAGTAGTGAGAATCTCGGGGGTCCGACCCCCCCCCCCCCCCCCCCCCCCCGAAAATTTTTAATGAATAAATTAAAAAGAAATAAAGATGATGCAGAATCTGTTAATTGCTGGGATTATGACTTTGGGCATAAAGCTTTCAAATAAAAAAAATAACCCAAAACTAAACTGGGGCTTTAATGCTGGTAAACTGGAAACATGTTACATAGAGTAAAAATAAAATGGTGACAAGGTGTTACGGCATCACATATTACAATATCATTTTCCATTTATGTTACTTCTTCTAGTGTCAACAAACATAATAAAAAGGGGGAAATTGCTATTTAGTGGAAATAGCATGATTAGAAACAGTCCTCATTTGAGGATTAAATAATTCTAAAATCAAGTACATTATTCAGGTCTTCTCCAGTGAGAATTTGGTAGTCAAATTTTAACTCTTATTGAATTAGATATATAGAGCCCAAAGTTTTCTGTTTACAAATGTCAACTTCCGTTTTTCTTTGCTTTGCAATTTTCCGACTTTGATTTTTTGTTGTTGAAGTCACAAATAACATCAAGCTTACTAGGCCCATGGGGGTTTTGATTCAGGTTTGGGGACATATTTGCGGGTAACATGATTTCTTTGGCTTTATTAGGCATCTTTTCGGAAAGTTAGTATAGTTTTGTTCAACCAGTATTTATTAATTCTATTTTGCAGTCAGACCGCAGCACTGGAGATAATGAGGCAAAAGCTGGGATTTTATTCAGCACACAAGACTTCTCTGTGCACTTTGCATACTTAATGAGCTGTGCACCTCTTTTCTAAAATTGCATTAATTAATGTTCACAATGGTGTATGATAAAAAGATGAGTATGACAATATAGTAGACACTTCAAACTTAATGTCTGCATGTGTTTTATTAAATTTGATCACTGATTAAATTATAAAACTTAAGTTCAAAAAGGTGATTCAAAAATGAATTTTTCTTTTCTGCTCATCAAGCTCAATTGTTGGCACGGATATTTAAGTAGACTTTCAACTGTTCACAAATTCATTAAGATTTCATTTTTAAGATCATATTTCAACCTTAATTTACACATTTGTAAAAAATGAAAATGTCAAAATACAATATATAGCTGGAAAGTTTGAAATATCTCCTTTAAAATTGTATATTACATTACAAAAATAAAATTCAGTTTCAAGGTTTATTTTGAGTTTGAAAATAATATGTGTCAGCTCATTAGATAAGCATGTCATGTTCACACACGCATACAATCTGAATAAAAGGAAGGGATTTTGGGCGTGCTGCTGCCTGACTGTTTGGGGGTAAATTTGAAGCATTGATTTTTTTTTTTCATTTTTGTTCAAAGTGCCATTTTTTGCATTATATCTCAAATTCTGCAATTTCCGTGGAAAATCTGCAAGGCGGAAAATCTTCGACCTTAATCAAATACCATCACTATTCACTGTGACAGCTTTGTGTGGGTACATTTTTCATCAGGGTCATACTTTCCTCAAGTACTAGAATATTCATGCATGTTCCTCCTCAAGTACACAAATTTAAGACAAATCCTTCCGGCCCATACACTCGCTCCAATTAGTGTATAGATTGGTTTATATTTCACCCATTTGATTCTTGAGACATTTCAAGTGCCCCCAATTATGCCATTGCCCTTTGATAGGTAAATTTACCTGATTAAATCTTCTTGTGAAGGCAACAACATTTGGACAGATGTTATTCTTGGTTTTCCCTGACCATGCACAGCTGCTTAATTCCTGTGAGAAAAACATGAAGGAAATGAATACACACATTCATTATTAGATATAGTCGTCCCTATGTTATTAGTCATTACATAATACAGGGGTACCACACATCAAACAGTCATAACAACAAGAAGTCTTTAATTGATAAGTTAATTAACTCTATTTAGTCATCAATACTGTTTTGCAAAGCCTGGCAAAGGTTTTGTAGGCTTTTGTTTCCTTAGCTACATTTTTTAAAACATTATTATTATGCTTAAAGGTATTGGCTAAGATTTACCACAGTTAAAAAAATCTGAGCTACATGATTAACCATGCTACCATAAAGGTCAAAATATGACGCCCTGAAAAAATTGTATTTCAAAATGATTATTTAGTGCTTTAAAAAAGTGAAAATCTTAAGGTTATCGGATTCACCTGCCCATTTTCTCCCACAGACTTACTGTGTGTACACCTAGGCTATAAACTCGCCCCGAGTTTTAATTGTTTATTCATGCATAACTTTCCATTGGCAGTGTAACTCTCCAAACTTTTTTATTCTAGGGTGTTTATTTGTCCATATGAACACTACTATGTAGTTCAGATATCAAAATTTGACAATTTTTTAAATTGAAGCTCCACAATGTTAGCCTATCACTTCAACAGAAATACAATTCCTTGCACTCATCTTAAAATAACAAATTTTAAGTTAATCATTCAATTAACTGTATTTATTCATTAATACTGACTTTTCAAGCCTTGCAAAAATTTCATACTTTTATCTCCTTGGCTACAATTTTTCTATTATTATTATTCTCAAAACAATACGTTCTTGATTAATCACTTAATTCACTGTATCAAGTCATCTTTAGTGCTACCTTGCAAAACCTTTATTCATGAGGATTTAGATGTTTTTATCACATTGTCTACATTTCTAAAATAAATACTTTGTATACGTTAAATATCGTTTATTGTTCTGCATCACAGAACTTGTATATGGTTACACCAGTGTTACAGTCAAGGCTGGCCTCAATTTTGGGTGACCTTGGCTTCCACTAGAACCAAATCACCTGAACAAATTGCATGACAAGGTAGTGTTTTTGGGCGGCCTCAGCCTCAGGAACAGCGAGGCCCACCTCCCTGCTCAGAACTTGCAGACTATATTATCATGCCGTTGTAAATAGCAGAAAAATTTGCCAGACAGGATAAAATTGGTGTACAGTGTATGTATAAATAGGAACAGAGATGTTTACACAAGCATTAATTCGATGCGAACAATGCGTTGCCCTATCATTACATACTGCACTGGGAGAGGAAATTGGTTAACTTGGCTATATTGGTCATCGGGCCCTAGCCTAAATAGCATTACTAACATAGGTTGTGATAATGAAGAGGGTCTGGTGTGTCCTACTGTAGGAAGGTGTAATAAAATATGATTTACTACTGCGAGACAGTTACGTGTATCTCTAAGAAAAATCAGGAATTTTATCAAATGTTTTTTGGGGGGGAGGGATGTATTCTTGCAGGGTCACATTATAATATTTCACATGGAAATGTATTTCTGTTAAATAAATGATAACACATTTCGATATATGACTAGATTGATTTAAAAATGTAATGTATGACATGTTTCTTGCAAAGATACATCTTTCTTTCAGAATACTGAATTCTTTATTTCTCCTTGTATTTGATATAATTTTATTTTTTGAAATATTATACATCTAATTGAAACATTCATTGTTAATTTGAAAATTCTTACTTGAAAAATATTTATTTCTGTTAAGATCATTTCAATACTATTTATACCATTGTCAAAAAACTCCATAGACTTTATCTGTAATATTTTGGGTTTGGTGTTCAGTGGATCAACATTTTTTTTAAAACAAAACACACTTCTTAATTTCAAATAATGACTCTGCAAAAGACCTCCATAACCTTACCTCAGGTGTAATTGCTTTGAACACAGGTACATCCATCAATGTTATCTGGGTCTGAAAAGAAAACAAAATAAAAGAAAATAATTAATAAAAACAAAATAAAAATATCAAATCTTCACAACGTGTTTAACGGTCCAAGCCCTTAGTATGAAATGAAAATGGGCACATCATATATTATTATTCCTCATTAATAATTAAACCATTTTTGACAATAAAACTGACAGGAGTTCTCATATCTATTCACAGGTAAAATGTCTCCTTTAAAGCACTTATTGCAACAGCCCTCAGCACTACACACAATTAATGTTATATTCTGGGGACTGAGAAACGGGTAAAATTGCCTGTCTCAATTACAGCAAAGAAATCTACCCTGAAATGGACAAATGAAGGCATGAAGTGAATGTGACAGGTTGATTGTTGGAGACGAAGACTGAGTCAAGGTTGATGAATTGACTGAAATTTGTTCTGGCAGGTTGACACATTGTTGTTAGAATTGAACAAATGAATCTGGACTCACAAACCTGGCATTCAGGAATGAAACACAGAGAGTTTATCAGAATGCTGGTTTTCTTATTACTTCTGTAGTGGAATTGATTTCTCCCAGCGAGCTTCCATAGAGAGATAACCAACTCTATATTTCTGTTTCTATCTTGTTTTATTTTCCACCACACCTTCATGCAATTATTGTGGGCTTGATAACATTGCCTTGCATTCCTCCCATATTGATTTCTAAGATGTGTGTACATCTACCAGTCACTAATTTCAAATCCCACCAAAAAAAAACAACTTCAACAAAACTACAAAATAGAATCAAGCATACTCTTACTCTATAGAAAGTAGACTTACAGAGTGACAAAAGCATGAAGAATGAAAATAGCATGAAGAAATGACAGTTTAAGGGTACAATTATGCAGACACACACACACACACACACACACACACACACACACACACACACACACACACACACACACACACACACACACACACACACACACACACACACACACACACACACACACACACACACACACACACACACACACACACACACACACACACACACACACACACACACACACACAC
>JZLH01S0062876.1:10179-26832 GCA_001188425.1 Eucidaris tribuloides | reverse complement strand
TAACTAGAGGCACTCGCGGGGGGGCGACCCTTCGAGCACATGTATACCCCCGAACCCGTCCCTTCAACCCCCCCCCCCCACAAGGATAAATTAGAAATATGACATGGCATCCTATAAAAGTCGGAACAATGAGGGCGCTGTCACTGAAAACTATTGTTACGCAAAATGACACCCCCCCCCATAAACCTCCAAAGCAAGTTTGAATAAAATCAGACAAGAAATGTGGCCGATAGATCATATACAAGTAATGTGACATGGCACCCAAGTCGGAACACTGAGGGAGCCATCACCGAACACTAATGTGGCCTACATGTAGTATGACCACCCATACACCTATACAGCAAGTTTGAATAAAATCCTTTGGGTAACAACAAAGTTATTGAAAAATAAGCATTTTTGCAAATTTAGACCTATCAGGTTGACCTTTGACCCTGTAAAAGGCGGAACATTGGGGGCAGCATCACCAAAAGTTATAGGTGTCTAGAGTTGAATATGATAGACTTACACACCAAATTTGAAAAAAATCAGTCAAGAAATGCGGCCAGTATCAGGCACACAAGCAGACCCTAAAAAATGTACCTTTTTGTGTACAAAGACGGACCAAGTGAGGGTGCCACCACCAAAAACAATAGCGGTCTTCGCTTTACCATAATACACCTTCACACCAAATTTGAAGATGATCGGAGAAGAAATGCAGCTGGTAGAGCGATCACAAGGAAATCTCTGCGGCGGCGGCGGACGCGGCGGCGGCGGCGCGACGAGGCCAAATCCATAGTATCCGCCGAACACAGTTCGGGGGATACAATAACAATTACTCCAGGGCCCCATTGTATAAAGAGTTACAATTAATTTTATGATATCAATTGTAAGTCAACGGTCGAAAGTGGACTGAGCAAATTTGCACTCAATTGCAACTCTTTATATCAGATGGGTCCAGAGATGTTTTTCTAGATTTATGGAATCTCTTCACTTTAACTTCATAATAGCTTAGTTACATAATTGCCGCATATTCATCACAATCGCTTCTCTGATAAAGGGGTTTTGTAATTATGCCTCTGAATATATTAAACTAATAATTTTATGATACATTTGTGATAGTTGTCCAGAGAAAGGGAATAGACCTCTTACTTTGTTTGGTTTCCTCAATATCACAGTAATGTCTTTTCCTAAGAAAAGGGCTGGCCATAAAGCCCCACCTATTATTAAAGGTAAATGACATGATTGGAGGAAGTCTTCAACTTGGGGTAAAACCATTCTAGAAACAAGTAAACTAGTACACAAGGATCCTGCTGTAAAAATTTTGTTGTCAAATGTCGACTTATTTTAAAAAAAAAATATGAGTATGCCTTGTGACAGACAAATTTGTTGTGTAGCTTTCTGCGGGATTGATTTTTTTTTTGGTGGGGGGGTCACAAGAGTAATTCAGTACTGGATTATTCATGCTCGACTAACTTCAGGTAAACAAATTCAAGACAAATCCTTCCACTCCAGCTGGTGTATACACTGGTATATCTTTCAACCAGTTTGGTTCTATAGGCATTTTTTTTTATTTCTCTGAATCATGTTAATGCCCTTTATGTAATATAAGTTAGCAGTTGCATGTGTTACAAGGGGGTGATTAGTCCTTGGGGGGCGGGGTAAGAGGCAGTTTGCTTGTTAGACAATATCTGGAAAATTATGAACCAGTCATGGCTCATAGACGAGTCTTCCTTCCCTTCTGAACACATCTGACAATATTATACCCATGTTGACAGAAAACACACTCAAAAACGTCCTAGTCGTATTGCGCAATATTGCAGATTGCGTAGAGACCCGACCGCAGTCGTGTCCTGAGTAATGACACACATTAGTATGCTGATGAAGATCATGTACTGCTCGTGAACACCATACATCTGCGCCACGCTGCTCCTCAGTTACCTGACCAAGTGTGCAGTTATGTATGGTACATACCGGTACATAATGTACTTGTGCATGCATTGTTCATAGCAAATTCTTGGCAGGTATAAATGTGTGATGTACAGTTTTGAGCATTCTAATGAGTGTGTGTACATATATTTTTTTCTTCATACTCATATCCATTTAACAAGCAATTTCAATATCATCATCATCATCATCATATCATCAGCTGTGTTCTGTCCACTGCTGGACAAGGGCCTCAGCATGTTTGCACCACAGTTCTCTATCTCTAGCTTATTTCAATATAAGACTTACCAAAAGGAATAGGTAAAAAGACAATCACAAGATAACCTGAAATATGATCTTCTTTGTATTTACTGGTATTCTGTATCCTGTGATGTTTACATAGTGGATTTTCACATAAGTCTTGGTTATTTTGCCTGCACCCTATTTTATAAGTTATATAATAATCCTACATGTATAATCATGATAAACTCATATAGTCAGTAATATGGCAGATGATTAATGATGGCTTCATCTTGTACACTGCAATAGACAAACACACTCAAATTTTATGCATGCCTTGTATATATTTTGTATTGAGGTCTATGAGAAATGCATGTTAAAGTAAAATCAAACTGTCTTCAACGGGTTAAATAAATCGATCCAATACTCAATCAATTAATACTCAATTAATCAAATACTAGATAATTTCAATCAAATCAATTAATTCTAATGTATGAATCAACTTACACTCACTCAATTAATCAATCTAAATAAAACAATAAGTCAAATAAATCTATCGATTGATTGATCGATCGATCAATCAATCAATCAATCAATCAATCAATCAATCAATCAATCAGTCAATCAATGAATGAATGAATGAATGAATGAATGAATCAATCAATCAATCATCTAACCATCCAATCAATCAAGTAAATCAAAACAAAAGATGTGTATATGAATAGATTTGCACACATACATGTATATGTAACTTACCTCATACCACAATCCTATCATGGTGTCATACTTAGCGTCCCGTTGACCACATCCCGACCACCACTGTATGATATATTCCAACATGTAGGTACATGCACGGATCCACCCCAAATCCTCCAAAATCCGACAATTCTCCACGTATTCCTATGATATTCCGATTTGTAGGACGCACAACTGAAATGTATGTGTCTGTACTTCCGAAGGTGAATTGAATTTCAATATCCTGATCCAGCCAAACAAGCAAAGTTGGCTGCTCCCCCGACCGAGAAACTCCCAGAACCTGTTGAACACAGCGAGGTGTCGCTGGACGGCATCCAAATTACCACGGTAACCGCCAAGTGGTTTGATGTCAAGAAAAAAGTAAGCTCAACGCAATGTGCAGTCACCAAATGAATCAGCTGCGTTTCTATTGTCATTGCAACATGTGTATACCGGCATATATACCCTCATAATCATAACTGTATCTGAAGTGGTGTTTCATAGAAAGATTTATCATCGCTAGTCAGGGAATGTACATACGGAAGGTGTAAAGGTTGTGTTTGTTTGGTTGGAGTTAGTGAGTGCACACACAATACTGTGTCGCGGCTAAAAGTCAACACCTAATCAGAAAGTAATGGAGAGTCGCGTGATTACCAACGACCCTCCGTCCCTGACTCTGAGTAATTTGAAATAATGTATGTCCTGCCCGGGATAGCTAGAACTTTTACAGCAGTCGGAGAAATAATTACTTGCCGAAACGTAAACAGGAGGTAAGTTATTGGCTTCAGAAAATGACTGAATGCATAGATAAGTCCTTGTCCTATTTTTTTCCCTTTATCACTCTGTCTCTCTGTGTCTCTGCTCACTCTCACCTTTTTAATTAGGATTTGCCGACCAGGAAGCGCGAATTATTAATAGCGGGGCAATCGTGATTAGCGGGAACCTCCAACCAGGTGATTGGCTCCTCTTCGTTATGAATGGCAATGCCTTGTAACACGAATGGACAATTACGCTTAGAGATCATCGACACATGAAGCTCATGCTCTTACACCTAGACTAAACATGTGGGGCCTCTATTATTACAGCCCTTATCCCCATTAACAATGCATTAATAGAAACGGGAAATGAGCTATTAAAAACATTAGCACTAGAAATCATTCAAAATCAATCATGTGTTTGAGTTCACCTCTAAACCGTTTTTTATTTTTCCTTTGTTTATTTACTTAAATTAATTTATCTGTAATTTATCAATTGATATTACATGTACTGTTATTTAGGTCTCAACTCTTACATGTATATTATTCACAGAGATCTGTGCTGAACAAGACGGGCAACAACAGAAAGCATTGAGCACCCAACTTATGATGGAAGGCCTGTTTTTCCTCTACAAAGTAAAACTTCAAAGCAACATTTTAAAGGGACCGTAAAGTCGCAAGTCGTGGGCGTTTGGACCTGGCCCGACTAGGGTAATATTCGGAAATGCCCGTATACTTTCGGAAAACGAGCGCGCACGAATTGTGTGCAATTCCCTATCCAGCACGTATTCGCCCGAAGAAAGGCGAACTGAACCCAACTGACCCTCAACGGCTATTCTGTTCGCAGCTCCACGATTGTTGTTACGCACCACTGAACTCTACACTACGTAGCATAGAGTTCAGTGTTACGCACTGCCTTGCAATACGGGCAAGCGTAAGGTAAATAAACGTACATGGATTACCAGCGGCGCGTCCCTTTAAAGGGTTATTTTGTTTCAAATTTTTCTTTGGGGGTTCAATGAGATAATTTAGAATTCTGTTTATCAGCAACATTTTAATATGGACATTCTTGGAAGTGCAAGCATAATTGCTATTTTGTTTCCCAAAACAACAATATATGCATTTGTTTTTGTTTTTGTTTTTCTCTTTATTTTGGTTTAAAGAATGTTGGGTCTGTCAGTTTTATGAATTATAACATGCAAAAGAGTACTTAATTACAATTCAAAATTTACTCAGAGTTAGTGAAGTATGGGACAAAATATCTTGGACTTGCCCAAAAATGGATATCCACCACTCCACCCACCATCCTACTACTACATCCCTCCCCCAACACATCACAACAAAAACAAACTTAGCCGAAATATCAACTTCCGTTACTTTCCTTATAAATGTAATCAAAATTCATAAACCTGCAACTTCCAGCCTAGTTGGGCAGTTAGATTGTAGTGTAAACAACATGTGATACAGTCCACCATATGGATATTTTACGTACTGTACCATCATTCTAGCACATATGTATACATCTGTGTGTATGTGTGTGTGTGTGTGTGTGTGTGTGCGTGTGTGTGGGTGTGTGTGTGTAGGGGGGTGTGCATGTGTGTGTGTTTGTTTGTGTGTATACATGTGTGTGAGAAACACAAGGGTGGTTATGTATCTCTCTGCAGTCTACATTTTGGTTCTACATTTTGACTCACATTTTCAGCTGTTGGTCAAAACAATAAATTTATATAACATGATGAACTGCAAAGTAGAACTCAATTTCATGATATGAGCTGCAATTACATACACAGTAGTAATATACGTACATGTATATGTGATAGATAACAGCTGATGATCTGAATACTGCACTTTGCACCGGTAGTATGCATAAGTACCATAAAGCACTGACTGTAACTTGACTGTGTTGAAGTCGGACATTGAGGGAGCTATATCACTACAAACAGGCTTCATGATTAAATCACATCAGAACACCTTTTGCTTTCACACAGCCAAAAGATCAGTCATTCAATATGAATATTAGCAACATATGAAAACAAGATTACAGATAAATGACATGATTGGGGGTAGTCCTCAACTTGGGGTACTGTAAAACCATTCTAGAATCAAGTAGACTACGCAAAATTTCTGCTGTGAAAATTTTGTAGTCAAAAGTTGACTCATTTTAAAAGAACTATCATTGGTATGCCTTGTGATAGACAAATTTATTGTGTAGCTTTCTATGGGATTGAATTTCTCTCAGGGCACATGAGAAATTCGGGGCTGGTATGTTCATGCTTGATTCTCCTAATCCTTTCAGTCCACAGAGACTCTCCAGCTGGTGAATAGACTGACATCTTTCAATCAGATTGGTAGTAGAGGCATTTTTTATTTCTCTCAAGCATGTCATTGCCTTTTAAGATGAGTAACTGACACCTATACACACTGATTTACAAAAATCATACAGTATATAAAAGACCCATTTTGCATTTTGGGGATCCATGTGCAAAACGCTGACAAAATACTTGAAATAATATTTGGTTGTTTTCCTTGCATTATGTTTGTATACACATCAGGGAAAAAATTAATATTTTTTTTCGGGGGCTACTTTTCCTGTTTCAGTGCTTTCCAGATATTCTTTTGTATTGAACTCTATGGTAATTTACGGGGGCTCTTTTGGCCATTTCGGGGGTGAAATCGCCCTGAGCCCCCGTGTATTTTTTCCCTGACACACATATACAAATGCACAAAAATACACAAATGTATGCAGAAATAGGTTTTAAAACACAAGACATTCTTAACTGCACATTAAGAGTTAAGCACACACACGAACACATTAATATTGCAATACACAAACACAATTCCATGCAACACAATGAGGATCTAGGAAAGTACAGAGCTCAGCTAAATAACACAGCACCTACATCAAATTATCCCTTACAAAACCATTCCCAGTTGCAATTAACTTTACTCATTATATGCATTAGTTGTACGAGTTCTTTTGGGACAAGTAAGAGATTCTAATTAGACTAATAGCTTGCATTATTTTGTAGGAGTGCCGTTGATATCACATTTTGTCATGGTGAAAAAAATGCAGTTTGGTTCAACTGAGCACTACATCCCTTAAATGACTTATAAAGTTATTTTGGCACTTGATATAATTTGTGATAAAATTGACTCCTGGCTTTCATAATCTGCACAACAGATTTTTAAACAAATAATTAAAATGATGATAAATTATAAATGTGTACTTAATGCATGTACAGTGTACATGTATGTCAAAAAGTATTAGTCTCACTAGCTCATCTGTTTCCTAACTATATTATATATATTTTTTTCAAAGTGAAGTACATCCAGAGTGTGGTGGAGACTTGTGGATCGATGTCTTTTACAGGACAGAACGACCTATTGTCTAAGATATAACTACACTCATGATGTAATTTTGATTACATTTATTAGAAACTTTCCTTAAAGTAGTACTTAACTTAAAGTACTTTCTCAAATTGTTCACACAACCAATTAGAAGAATTAGGAAAATGATTAATAAGTCAAAACAACTTGCTTAATTTACAAACTAATGACACATTTTTGCAAGCATTTGGATACATTATACTTTGATCTGCCTGAACATTCACTAATGCAGCCATTTCTACAGCTTGGGAAAATTTCAGTGGAAGAACCATACCACACTAAAGATTTCTCTTCTCATATAACACCAACCCATTTTTTTTTGGGGGGGGGGGGGGATTTATTCCAAAAGCAATATGTAGGGCCTACACTACCAGAAACCACTTTTTTTCTCAGTTTGTACATTCCAACTCGTATGTGCAGTAGAATAGACTGCACTGCATAGTACTTCACTAAATCCATGACTCACAACATTTGCATTCACAAACTGCCAATAAATTTGTGATATGACCATCACTAGTCACTGCAGTTTGTCAAAGGGGGTGGGGAGGGGGAGAGAAAATGGAAGAAATAAGGATGAAATTAAGAAGCCACAAGAGTGACTAACACATAAATGCTAGGCCCATTTTCTGTACATTAGACATGTACTACTTGGGGCAACAAATTGCGGTAAAAATGAATCTTGAGTTTTTCATACAGCACTGAGTCAGAGTGAACTATTGAGCTATCTTCAGGAGATAGCAAGAAAAAAAGAAAGGGAAAAAAGGAGGAGGAGAGAAAAAGAAGAAGAAGAAGAAGAAGTAGTAGAAGAAGAAGAAGAAGAAAAAAAAAGGAGGAGAAGGAGGGGGAGAACTATTGTGCTATCTTCATGAGATAGCAAAGAAAAGAAGGGAAACAGGAGGAGGAGAGAAATAAGAATATGAAGAAGAAGAAAAAAAGGAGAAGGAGAAGGAGGAGGTGAACTATAGTGCTATCTTCATGAGATAGCAAAGAAAAGAAGGGAAACAGGAGGAGGAGAGAAAGAAGAAGATGAAGAAGAAGAAAAAAGGAGGAGGAGAAAGAGGAGGTGAACTATAGTGCTATCTTCATGAGATAGCAAAGAAAGGAAGGGAAACACGAGGAGGAGAGAAAGAAGGAGAAGAAGAAGAAGAAGAAGAAGAAAAGGAGGAGGAGGAGGAGGAGAAGAGGAAGAATATTTTTTTTCCACAGGGCAAAGTCAGGTTATCTGCAATATTTGCAAAAGGTGTATTGCAACTGTACGTGGGATAGATACTGCACACTGAATGTCAACTTTTATAAACTACACGTTATCAATATCATGAAGTACTGATAAAGAACTGCACAGACATCAAAATAAAAGAGAAAGCAAATACATTTCCTATTTACTTGTAATTGTACTTCCACATACAGTACACCACTTGAAAATGAAGTTGGATAATACACGTACACAATCAGACTAACTATGTGTTTATCTTTCCAGTAAACATTTAAGAATCTGTTAGACTAATAAAATTTATTCTTGAACTTGAACCCTCTCATCATAATAGCTCAGAATATGTCTGATATCTTATGGCATTATTTACCGGCCATGGCATGTCATGACAATTGCAAAAGAAAATGAAACATCTTACACACAGTGGGGGCCTACATGTATATAGTGCAACATACTGCATGTATCTTCATGTGACGAAATCGTATTGGGAACGACAACCTAAGCACAAGTACCATCATATCTGTACAAACTTTAACTAACCACCATGAATAATGTTATAACAGATCACATTTCAAACGTAATTGAAATCAATGACCAGAAAATGTGTCACAATGAAAGAAAGATGAAATGGTTTCATCAATTCAGTGGAAGACTATTACACTTAAAAGAACACATTAACACACACCCGCCCACACAAGCACAACCATTTTACATGTACACTCACACACACACACACACACACACACACACACACACACACACACACACACACACACACACACACACACACACACACACACACACACACACACACACACACACACACACACACACACACACACACACACACACACACACACACACACACACACACACACACACACACACACACACACACACACACACACACACATACACACACGTGCATCAGATAACAATAAATATTTAACTACGATAACCTTCAGTCGTATACCGTAACACATACAGTTCACTGCGTGTGTGATTACATGAGTGCTGTCTAGTTTACCCAGCCCAGTTGCATTCTTGCAGACCCATGTAATATTGTGAATTCATGACATATCGTGTACCACAGCTACTAGTACAGTATGAGACACTAACTGTCAGGTAGAGTACTGGCTACTACCTCCTACATTACACATAATACTTTGAGTACAGCTACAAGTACAATAAAAATATCAGTACGAGTATCACTATAAATGTAAGTTTTATGTTTTGTAATTGGTATGAAATGTGATACAATATCATTCTAATTTTAATAATAATTCCCAAACGTGCAATTTGTGGATGCGAATGCAAAAGACACAATTTTCCATAAAATTCTCATTCAATGTTCTGTTTGTTGCATTTTATTTTTCACGTCTGTATGGTAGGGATGGACCAAAAATTGTATACTGGAGCACAACATATATACAGTGGTCTCCGGATAATGAGGTTACATTTAAAGGGGTGCTCCTGTTCAAATTTAGCAAGACATTTATGTTTCCTATTGAAATTTACTCCACATAATAGGGTACTCCTATTAAATGGGTAAAAAAATGGCTTGCAAATGCCTATCCCAGGGGAAACTACTGTATTAACATGACACCAATAGATACCACAGACACACAAGCATCTAACATGTAAAGCATATGAAGACATAACAAAAATCTTAAATATTCAAATGATTAGAAAATGTGGCATGCTATATAGCAACATGTAATATAGTGAAATAACAGTTCTGAGAGTTGCCAATTTGAAAGATAAAATCCCACAACAGTCACTGGCAAATAAGCTGGAGAACATTATCTGAAAGGGGTATAGAATTTACCCAGACAGTCTAGAGGTCCTGATTTATGAACAGCCTCTCAGAGTCGATAGGCGGACGATATTAATGATGTTGGAAGGCCAGTTTCACACCTGCTGATTAATTAACTAATTAAGATCAATTGCTAAATTGAACATTGGTACCTGGGACTTGTCAAAGACTGTGTAACTTTTATAGTATTTAATTTCTGTCAAGGTTAAACTTTTTTAATCAGTGCTGGCGTAAGTATGACCTTTTCTCTTTGAACAAGCAAATTCAAAGCCAGTTCTTCCTGACCCTCCAGCCTGCATTATACAGTTCTTATTGTTTGCATCATACAAGGACACAAGGTGTGACAAAAAAGAAACGAGACTGTGACAGCCATGCCCATGACGCGATGTCAACCGACCCACCACCCATGTCACTGTGTTGTCCAACATCTCATCAATGTTCTGTTATGATATTGTTCACCTGTCTCACTCTGTGCCCCTTCCTCAGGATGTTGAGTGGCGTGCAGCAAATACACCTTGTCACGATACTAGAGGTTGCTCAAGCATACAGCGGGGAATCAATCTGAAGTTCCTGGTTCAGTTGGGTGGGGCCCAACCAAAAAGGCAACGTGGCGGGCGTCCCTCTGTGCCCCTTCCTCAGGCCGTTGAGTGGCGTGGCCCAACTACACCCTGTCACGATACTACAGGTTGCTCAAGCATAGAGCGGGGAATCAATCCGAAGTTCCTGGTTCAGTTGGGTGGGGGCCCAACTGAAAAGGCAATGTCGCAGGCAGGATCTTCACCATAAGACTCCTGAAGGATCTCAAGACACCACTTCAGCCCCTGCCCAACTGACCCAGGAACTTAAGATACAATGCCATATTTGTCGGGACTCAGAGCAATTATCACCAGAGTGAAATTTTCATTGAACTTACATTCCAAGACATTTGGTTCTCGAGGCATTTACACCCATCCAATCCTGCCAATTTTGTAATGGTAATATCTCAGAAGACAAAGAGATAGGGTTAGGGTGCCACTGGTTTTCAGTTCAGTTTACGGTTACTGTTAGGAAAAGGGCTTAGGTTTGGGTTAAGCTTAGGGTTGAGGTTGGGTTAGTATGAGTTGTTGGAGCAATTGTCACCAGAGCACATCACGGAATCTATGGCCTGTATTCTCAAAAGCCGACTAACTTTAGTATCCCGACTAAGTCAGCAATTTAGAACCCTGACTATTCTCAAAAACTCACTAATTTAGGCGAGGATTTAACTCATTCAATACTAGAGCCTGTCCAGAGTAAAATAATCACTAAAAATTTGCTTTCTCATCAAATCGGCAACATACTGGAATAGTCAATTATATATAAAGGGTAATGGGTATTGAATGATGTGTCAAACATTCGCCTAATTAATTAATTATTTATTGGTGAAATTTTCAAGATCTTATTTTGACTAAAAATAATTTTTGATTTAATAACTTTCACTTTTAAATGACATAAAAAAGGAAAACATGTCTGTAAAATAAATGTTTCTCAATTAGTTCAATACATCACCCACTAACAAAGTGGAACAACCTAAAGCCTCATCATAACAACAGCCATTGCCAATTTGATAAGTTTATGAATATTCTAGTTAAATCTCATTTAAAAATTCATAACAAAATGAATATTCATTATGACATTGAAGCACCCAGTTCATTGAATAGCTGATATTTTTCTCTACTTTCACATATTCATTAGATAGGGTAAATACAGTCACATTCCAAGATAAAAAGGCAAACCACAAATATGTGGTCATAGGGCCACCGCACACTATGTGATTTTCCGTCGCACGACAATACCGATTTGCATCTGAAATAAATCAGCGCCACAGAACTAGTTCCGTGATCAGCGTGTACGAAATATAAGCTTTTTTTTAATTTCGGATCCAAGTCGGTGAGTAGTGCGACGAAAAATCGTGTAGTGTGCGGTGGCCTTTAGTATTGAATGGGTTAAAATGACGTCATCAGTGGACTAACTTTAGTCAACAGACTAATTAGTACACCCAGTTAATCCACTCCATACAGCTGCATGCTAATCATTTTAGTCCACAATTCACAAAAGGGTACTAAGTTAGGCCAGGTTTAAATTTATGTCAGCATTAGCTGAAAATTTGATCGGCTCAGTGGGCAGGTTTAAATTGACACGGTACGTACGTACACATGCATGCACAGTATAGTGCATGCAGCTAGCACATACACAGCGCTAGCATGGTGGTGTAGCAGACCGACCGTGAGAGTTGTCAGATCAGATGCCTAACGAATTCGAGTCATTTTTCTGTATCAAACAAAGTATGGTACTTCAATAGAAATAATCAATTGTAACAGTAATTTTGAATCATTTTGATGCAATAACAGGATTATAAAATATACTTTAAAAGTCGGCAAACCACAGAAGAACTGAAATACCGCTACTTACACTTTCCAGTTACATAGTCCCACATTAATAAATTTTCATATATGTTTTTGCAAATGTTGTTTTCAACTCTGAATCCAAATGATAGATCAGCATTATTCCTTATTTTCACACGTCCACATTACATTTTTTTCTGAATGAAAATTGTTTCCAAGATCTACCAATGTCACAACTGTCTAAATGTTAAATGTTAGTAACAAATACAACCTTCCCGAGCCGTGTGATTTGTGTCACAATTTCTGTTCCTCATTTTGCTTTGCTTTGCCTTTGCACCCTCCATCATCCCTCTGCACAGTGCAAGTGCACAGTAATGATGTCATAGAGGAAATCAACAGTAGATGTGAACTGAGCCTGCTCTGTAGGCTCTCTTTAATCCACTGACTAAAGTTAGACCATGGACTAACTTTAGTCCATGGATTAATTAGTACACGTTTTGTGAATCATACACTAAGTTAAGCCAGGTTTAACTTACGTGGCTTTCGAGAATACAGGCCTATGTTTCTACTTCTTTGGTTCTCGAGGCATGTTGGTTTGCTCCCGTTTTCTGCAACACATCTAAAACAATGACACACATTAAGTACTTACATTTGTCCCGGAGACTGCAGCCGAGTTGCTGGCCTGGCGGCTAGTACATTTTTGACTGGAACTGGGGCTAGTAGTCCTGTCCCTGGTCCCACTGGCCCCATTGGTGCTGCTCCCATTGGGCAGGTCTTCATTAGACGCTGAGAGCTGCCTCAGCGGCTTGTGGGTAACACTCATCCTGGAGGAATGAACATAAAAATGTCATATTTCTTAAGTTAAATATGTTATGACAATACATGGGATTCAATACATCATTTTGCTATTAAAATTTACAAATACTTTTCTTCCACAGTCTAGTGATGAGCTATTACTTTCATCCATTTCTGTGACAAAATCTTCAATAATAAAAATGCAACTTGCATACTAGGCCTGGGACAAAATATCGATTAATCGAATTAATCGATAACCTTTTTGCCGATTGGTATTCGAATGCGACTTTAAAATTAATCGATTAATCGTCGGGTGACGAATAGTCTAAATGCCTTAGCTGAAACTCAAATACAGTAACTTGGTTGTTTACAAAATCAAAAAAAATACTTTAGATATCAGTATTCAAAGTATGGAAAACATTTTTAGCATGATCAGCACCCAAATATATCATTTTTTAAATGGAAAATAACGATCAAGAACAGTGGATTTCCAAATGGCGACACGTAAATTCGGCCATCCGTACCATCCCTGCGACATCGCTGTGGAAAATATTTATTTGCCGACGCAAAGAGAAGAGTTGAAATGTCGGTTTTGAACAACAGAAATGACAAAATACCGTCAATTTTTACATATTCTTTCCTTTGCTGACATTACTTTTTCTGAAAATTGCTGTCATGCATTCAAAAACTTGATTCTTCTACGGCTATTGGAAGTTTATCGTACACAGTCACCATCTTGGTTAACCAAAATATCCGTTTACCCAAATATCCATGTATCCGTTTCCCTCACTGTATGTGGCAGTGTGGATATGCGGATATTTGGGTAAACGGATATTTTGCTTAACCAAAATGGCAGCGCGCTCGCGCAAGGTGGGTAGCGATCTTGATGCGTGATTCGAACAATAAATGTTAGATTTTTAATGTGCCAGGGGGGTAAAACAACCATCTTCGTTTTGGGGCTGTTATGTTGTTCATTCTCAACTTTTCATCTGCTAACCTGCTAACAGATAGATTCTAACTGTTAGTCATTTTGTCCTTCATGTCCTTGGTCCCATGTACTTGTTTTCGCGTATGTTACTTGTTATTTTTTTTGTATTCTGACTAATCGAATAATTTGATTAATTCGATTACCTTTCCAGTCAACTAATCGATTATCAAAATCGATATTCGACCCAGGCCTATTGCATACATTTGTTGTTGCTTAGTACGTACAGTGTACAGCCATTAAGCTAACTTAGGTTTTCAACAGCAGCCTTCATCAGACAGTTATTTTAAAATTGGCATACTTTACTGCAGCAGTCTTTTGCATTTTAGGCCTTACACCTGGAATTTGAAGGCATCACTTTAAAAACAATGGTTTAAGTTTAAAATATCAAAGCAGTGAGCAACATATCTTTTCATGTCACAGTATACCGTAACTGTATCTGACAAGGTTTAAACATGAAGCTCTGAACGAATTGGATTTAAGAGTAACCAGTTTTGGCATACCCATATTTATGGAGGGGGAAGGGGTAATATACTTAACATGCAGTAAAAACAAACAAACCTTTTTTCATATTTTTAAGAATCTGTCAGACTACATGTGTACATGTATAACTATTTCTTCAGAATCATGTGATTTTCTTCCACTGTGGATATATGTATTTTAACACATCTACTCATACATGTACTTGTAGATTAATTGACAGACTAAGGAGGTAAGCCAGCCCCTTTTGGAAAATGTGGCAGAAACAGAATGCACAAGTATAGCTAATACAGCTCTTCACATATTTTTGGTACCAAAAGGACTCTCTTCTACAAATTCCTGACTATTCCCCTTGTAGTTTGTATACCCCTCTAGCAATATCACAGCAGTTTATTCATAGCAATCTTGAAATTGCAAATGTGCCCTTCGGTCATTGTCTACTTTCCAAATTGGGATTTCGGCAAGGCTGCCAACTGATATAGAAAAGCTGGCTAAAATTCAATAAATGAACAATGTGACGCTTGACCTTTCACACAAAATTGTTTTTAGACAAACCAATTCAGACGAAACAATGCAATAAATATAATGCAATTTCAAAGTGAATATATAAATATTATGATGAATGTATATGTGTATGTGTGTTTGTGTGTACATGTGTGTCTGTGTAAGTGTGTGAATAAATCTAGTATATCTTTACATATCTATAAACTAACTATACATTAAGCCAATTGAATTGCAAATTTGTATTCCAAGCAGTAATACATTTACTGTAAGTGCAAGTGCAAGTTCAATTCAGAAAAACACTATAAACAAAAATACTCAGAAAGAATTAGAACATACATGTTATCTTTAACTTTTGTATGGTTGTTTACAAATTGCATTACATTGCAAGGTTGGATCATACTGCTGGGAATGGTGTTATTTCTGCATCCCTAACCTCAAAAGCAAAAACAAACAAACAAAAACACAAAAATTACCACTTTATGTTAATCATTATTTATACACACAGGTCAGCAAACTTTTCCAGTTTTTGGTCCTTCAAGCATTTTATCATCAACATTATGCAAATTTTTCCATTTACATGTAGATAAAAGTTATGACCTTTCTGCCTTTCCCCCCCCCCCCCCCCAAGCCCAATTAGGCCTGTACACATTTCACATTGTATGCAGTAACATACATGGGCACTGTACTTTTGAACTTGGTAAGCAAAGTACCGGGTATGGACTTTACTGTATAAAGATTAGTGTGTGAAACCAGATACTCAAGTGTTTGGCTACCAGCCAAATAGGTATTTCAATACATATTTGACAAATTAGTTTGATTAAAAACATTATCCCATACAAACACTAGCATGAACACTGAAAGTATGAAACCTGCAAAAGGTTCAATGAAAAAATGGATGAGATACATACAATATTGAGGTACCTGCACTGAATGCAAACAGACATGTACCAAGTTTGATACAAAATAACAAAAACAGTTTTATCAAAATCATGATGAGTCAAACATTTGAAGTCACATACTTACAGAAACACAGAATTGTGTAGTACAAGATAAGAAAAAACACCTGGGTAGAAATACACCACTGTGGCAACACTCTTCAACTTCCGAAAACCAGACCGATATAAGATTTCAGAAAAACATGATTACGACCATTCATGGACCCGACAATGACATACCCGCTGGTATGAAATTTGTGTGGCCCGCCAGTCTATAGTATTCACCAGTTGACTAAGAAATAATTTGGCGACCCCGACATACAATCCTCCAGCATCGCATTTCATTCTCCAACAATATAGTGCACCGACACCATGAACTCTTCCACGCTGGTCGCATTAGTGTCAGTTCTTGTTATTAATCCAGTTCCGACACACAAGACACTGACAAACAGCAGGCCATTCCACAAAGCAAGCTGGTTAGTCGTCAGTGCAGATTGGTATGCAATGCTATATCTTTTACGAGGAAGGTTTGTTCGCCGGATTATA
>JZLH01S0062876.1:0-10129 GCA_001188425.1 Eucidaris tribuloides | reverse complement strand
AAGTTTTTCAATACATATTTGACAATTAGTTGATTAAAACATTATCCCATACAAACACAAGCATGAACACTGAAAGTATGAAACCTGCAAAAAGTTCAATGATAAAAATGGATGAGATACATGTAACAATATTGAGGAACCTGCACTGAATGCAAACATATATGTACCAAGTTTGATAGCAAATAGTAAAACAAGTTTTATCAAAATGATGATGAGTCAAACATTTGAAATCACATACATGTACTTACAGAAACACAGAATTGTGTAGAAGAAGATAAGAAAAAACACCTCAGTAGAAATACACCACTGTGGCAACAACTCTTCAACTTCCGAAAACCAGACCGATATAAGATTTCAGAAAAACATTATTACGACCATTCATGGACCCAACAATGACATACCCGCTGGTATGAAATTTGTGTGGCCCGCCAGTCTATAGATTCACCAGTTGACTAAGAAATAATTTGGCGACCCCGACATACAATCCTCCAGCATCGCATTTCATTCTCCAACAATATAGTGCACCGACACCATGAACTCTTCCACGCTGGTCGCATTAGTGTCAGTTCTTGTTATTAATCCAGTTCCGACACACAAGACACTGACAAACAGCAGGCCATTCCACAAAGCAAGCTGGTTAGTCGTCAGTGCAGATTGGTATGCAATGCTATATCTTTTACGAGGAAGGTTTGTTCGCCGGATTATACCGTCACAGGCAAATGGCATTTCGTCATTGAGCGATATCTGAGCCTACGTGTACACGAGACGGAAAAGTATTTTTGTCGCTAGTGTATCAAGTGACCACATAAATATAATAAAACGTGCATCGCCGGTGAATTGCGCGACAGTTACATTTATGAGTCCAGTTTGAACTCATATACAGCCACTTCGACACTAACGTGTGAATTGAACAGTCATTGTGTACACATGCAATTTTTGATGAATTTGTTTACTCATGATGTAAAGGAAAATCAAATGGTTGTCTGTCTACTCATTCAATTTTGAAATAAAAATTTTGATTCAGCATAATATTTCAACTATTATTAACATGTACATGATACATCATCTCCAACTTGTGAAGCTGTCTATTCCATTTGCAAATCAATTCTGTATGCAGATATATATAAATTTTGTTTGAACCCACTGAGGTCATCTTCACAACATTACGGCAAATAAAAGTGAATAAGCAACAAACAATTGTTAAGTTTTGTTACATACGGGACTTTCTCCACCCCTACCATTTTTACACTGTGATTACCTGAATTCTACCAAACTCTATCACAAGAGCTGGCAACATCTGTGAACTTTCAGGCATCTTCACATACCATGTAAGTTCATGTTTTTCATTCAGGGTTGCATGATATTAGTATATGTCCACTTTTATAAAATTCAACTTGTGCTCTTTTTTGTTGTTGTTGTTGTTGAATACACACATAATTTTTGGGTATACATGTATGTAACAAAATATAATCTGCCACTCTTGGGGAGCAACCAGAAAGGCATGTACCCCGCCCCCTTTTTGTGAGTCCATTTAACAGCATTGGCACACAATAAGGTGAAATATCTCTCTTTACATGTAAAGCATATGGGGGAAAAGTAACTTTAAGAATGGATTTTCCATTTATTATCCAACTGTGGTGGCAAGCAGTTCAAGTTGAACATCCACAACATTAATCAATCAATCAGCGGGACTATAGCATCTAGCTGTGTGACGAACTGGATGCACTAGTGCTGTGTGGGTGCTTAGCAACATCTGTTTTGTCTTGGATGGATGCCTCTGCCTGTAACAATCATCACAGCGTAATTTCAAGTATTTCTGAAAACCTGTTTCGTCCCCCCTCCTCAATTTACCACAAGGAGACCATTACTACAACTGACATCACATGTTTAAGCCCAGTATTACCAGCACATACATGTATCATTTGGTTTCTTACAGTGTAGTGGTATTACTATTAAAGCTGTGTTCTTCTCTACAGAATGGCAAAGAACACTAGGTCTAAAAAAAAAATTGTTGTATTGGAGTAACGGCTCACTGAAAAAAAGGGTAGTTCGGGTGGTGTTGTTTTTTTTTTATGGGCCACTAGTATCAGCGCCCAATGCTTTCACTTTATGAACTATCAGCCTACAATCGGCCAATTCGGAAGCCGCTACTTCTTGCAATAGTTCATCAATGACACCATTCAAGACAAAGTTGAGGACACTAAAAATAATTTTTGGCCCAAGTGTGCCCGTTGCCTTTACTGCGTAAGACGCCATGTTGAGTTTAACAGCTCGATCATCGCTAGCTACATGTAGTTAGCGCGGCTAGAGGCTATAGCTACAGCGATGCTCCAAACAGAAGCGCACGAAGTGCGTTGTACGCGCGTATACGGTGGGAAAATCGCTGTTCTGTCCGCAACACTTCCAGGTTTTCAATTCAATCGCAAAGTCAGCACGATATGCGATATTGATACTATTGATAGCAATACAAAGAAAGAATAAAAAAACGTAGGGTGGGGGATATTTTTAGGGTTGGACGGGTTACGCCAATACAATATTTTTTTTAGGCCCTATGGTGTGCATGTGCAATGCAAATGTATTACTGTAATTAAATTGTTAAAGGTATCTTTTAAATATTCATTTATACTGTACTTGTGAATATTAAAAACATACATATCCATCAAAAGCTGAATATTAAAATGACTGCTATGAAAATATACGTGATTGCTAATTGTGCAAAAATGCAGTGTTCAGTATCACTAAGAATATGAATTTTAAACTGACAACCTGAAGTCAATTGATAAGAATTCCTGCAAAAACCCAGCGGCACGAAAATCCCCTTCATCTGTTTACTCAGTAACTGACCTCTCACAGTTGTAAATACTGTGGCAACTGTGTAGTCAAAATGCCTTAAAATAATTGGTCATTACTGTCACCTTTATTTACAGTCAATATCAAAATAAATACTATGGTACACAGCACTGTCCTATTCACTCATCACGTGTATACATAATAAAGATACTAGATAGTAGTCATAAAGTAGAGGTTATGGACATTCCATTCACTGCACATACAGTAGACCCACTGCAAAACTTAACCCATTGGACACCACTAAATTTTGATAAATCACATACATGTAATCTCCATCAAGACCACAGCCAAAGGTATCTCGCATGTACCTGTACACACCATTTTTTTTCCTCTCAATGTTGGTCTTGATCTCAATTGAACAAATGAAACTTTTATTTTAGTGTGGTCTTAATCTGAGACTTTTTTTTAACGACATCATTACTTGACGATCACCAATGCTTGACTAGAGAAAGTTACACACACTTTTTTCTGACAATATTGGTCTTGAATTGATCTCAATGAACAAATGAAACCTTCATTTTAGTGTGGTCGCTCACTCCGATGACTATTTTCAACGACATTATTGCTTGACTACAGAAAGCTACAAAAAGCTATGACTTAAGATACCAGAAAGGAAAAACAATGAATAAATGCAGATTACAAATTAGTATATTCAATTGAAATGTGAATAATAACCATTTCTTGTCAACATGTATGCAGCTGTTTACGAGTGGAGGAAATGAATAGGTCACCTTACCTGAGAAAACTAAACAAACAAAAATGCTGAACTGTATTACCCTGTGTTTTACCTACATAACCTACACCATAAAATACAGATGGGACTAAGAGCTTGAAAGTGCAATGCACTGCAAGTACATGTAGGTCCCTGCACTCCATGCTCCTATGCAATCTACTGCTCAATTAGGTCAGTCCAGGTGAATAAATTATACAGTGCCACTTTAAAAGCATCGGCACACATCTCAAGCAGTCACTTGTGATTCACACGCGCAAACATTCACGGAATGGTCCAAGCAAGCGTACATTTCACCACCCCAGCAGTGATGGGGGATTATCCCAAAGCCAGTGGATGGCTTACAGTCACAAGGATGCTCAAATCCACACGCTTTTGTACAGAACCCCAATTAAGGACATGCATCAATCTACGAACAGAAGACAACCTGGATAAAATTCCAGGCACTGTAAGAAGATGATGGAAAATAGCTTCATGGTACAATGAAATTTTTCACTTTACAGCTTACAATGAAAACAATAGAAGCCCCACATCTCAAAGGCAACAGAAGAGGCATAATAGAGATGATTATGCAATGTCAGCTGATGTTCTCATGCCTGTAATTGATGGAGTGTCTTAAATTTCAATAGAGATACATCATTAATATCTGCAATCCCTGCAAAATTTAAACACCCAGCTCTCTCAGTATGGGTCCAAGGCAGAAAGTAGAGAACACAACCCATCAACGTGATGACATACAATAGTTCACTCAGGGTGTGAGCTGAAGATGGAGAACATTTCCAATCTGCTTGATTTCACTCTGCTGAGCAATTTGCCAAGGAGGGGTTTGAAACGCAGAGGTCTTATTTTTTCGATTTTCATTAGAATAGCCATGTCTGCCATCACAGCAGGGGTATGAAAGGAAGGCTGAGAACATTTTAATCTCTGTGGTTTCACAAGACACATCCAACAGAGATGAATACTGTGACTGAATCGCAGAAGACTGTAGCTAAAGAGGAATTTGAACATTTAAAGGGACCCGCCGCTAGTAATCCATGTACGTTTATTTACCTTACGCTTGCCCCTATTGCAAGGCAGAGCGTAACACTGAACTCTATGCTACGTAGTGTAGAGTTCAGTGGTGCGTAACAACAATCGTGGAGCTGCGAACAGAATTGCAAATGAGGGTCAGTTGGGCTTAGTTCGCCTTTCTTCGGGTGAATACGTGCTGTATAGGAAATTGCACACAATTCGTGCGCGCTCGTTTTCCGAAAGTATACGGGCATTCCCGAATATTACCCGAGTCAGGCCAGGTCCAAACGCCCACGACTTGCGACTTTACGGTCCCTTTAAGAGGCTTCTTGCATTGCAAAGTTTAGGCCATTAAATGTATTTTTTCTATAAACCAAACAGATAATGGCCATTGATGCAACCTTATGATATATATTTCATCTGATTATGCAAACATACAAGTGTTCCCAGCTATCTCGGATGTACAATCAACATGTACTTCCAACATGATCACCATATCAACCACAAACATGGTCTCATTATTTGCATTACAAACTCAAATTCATTAATACCCACTTAAATTGGCAATGTTTAACTGCAGTTAACTAGCTGTGACACATAAAATGTCCAGTGAAAGAAACTTCAAAATGTCGGGCCCCACATTTTGTACATGTATGATAGTGATATCTACATGCTATTCGGTTAAAAATGGCAATAGGTCCTTCCAAATAATTTTGGGTAGGTATGATTTTGTTCTCTGATGTCTGTCATGAAAATACCATAATAAGATTGAATGAAAATTTTGTCTGATTGACCAAAACTATTTTTTGAAGCCTGCTTGTAATACCACTTACTGTACTTCTTTCACACTTCCTTTGGTTTCGTTTTACCCATTTCTATCTCAGATTTTAACTGAATCTTTCTACTCCTCTATTTTCTGTTTGCATAAATAAAAATCCTTTCTTGGTGAAACAGGTGACCTCTTTCTTGCAACACGATGACAATGAAAACCTTTTAAATGTAAACCTTCTTCGATATTTATAGCTGGCCTCTTGATTTATTTACACAACGGTATCTAGACACTGGTACTATGCATAGAAATCACTTAATTTCAAGGATATTCTTAATTAAAAACAGAAAACTGCATATCTATTCTTCCAGTTGACTATACAACAAGCAGTTTTCTGATACACAAACATATTTTGATTCATATCATGCAGAAACATTTATTTCAGAGCTCAACTTCTCAGTCATTTTATAAACTTGTTTTTCATTGTTGCGTCTACAGTTAAAGTTAGATTTGGTTGTTACAGTGACCTGTATGTTTTGACCAAATGAGGGATTTCCCTTTTTTCACCCACCAGTCAAGATATCATTTACATAAGAGGGATGAGTGAAGAAAAGTATCTGCAAACTTACTATCATATATGTAAGTTCTGAAACAGAAACTAGACACTCTTTAGTCTATGACGGTATGTCATACAATTGCTATCTCTGGCCTGCAAACACTGATGTCATTATATCTCTCCCTTTATGACCAAGATAGTTTCATTTATTTGCCATCTCCAAAGGTCAACTAATTTGTCAGATAGTATGAAAACAGGTTGACTCAACATAAAATCACCCATCAGAGAGAGCTAATGGCTGTCATAACTCAGTACAAAGTCATTACTAGTTGTATAATTTGTCTCTTGCACATGTTTCTTTTTTAATTCTCCATCGGAGACTTCAGAGTCCATCCTAATTACTTTGTTTATTTATTGCAAGAAATTTAAGACAGCTACTCACTGATAACATCTAGCATAGAATGACAAAACATTTCCATACACTTTAGATAAACAGTATGTAAGTCCTTCTACTGGACATATTAAAAACAGAACTATGTACACAAATATACATGTAAAAATCTACCAGGGCAGGAAACAGAAAATATATGAAGAATGGATTTTTTTTTCAAAAAGGGCAAGTTAAGAAAAAGGGCTGGCATTCTTGAGCCATTGAGGGCATCAAGGCCAAACAAAAAATGGCACTAGACAGTCAGACACAAAACATTTGCAGCTTTGCATTTTCTCTCATAGTGATGTAATAGTTATTTATGTCACAATTAAGAAAGATTATGGAAAGAATTTATGGACACAAAAATTAGGAAGTGCACCAAAGCCAACATATAGGATGGGCACTTTTATTGTGCCCTTTAAAGGGAAAGTTCACCCTGAGATCAAGTTGGTTTTGATAAAAGCAGAACAATGAGAGAAACATATTAACGAAGGTTTGATGAAAATCCATCAAAGGATAACAGAGTTATGGAATTTTAATGTTTTAAATTTGTGACGTCACATGCAAACAGCTTCCCACATGAAATGTGATATATAGATTCCATAAAGTGCCGTTTTCTCAGAAATTTGGAAGTGAATTTACCTGTGCATTCAATATAACATCAGAAACATTATTTCATATAGGCTTCTATGAAGAAAAAAAAACATTCAATTATCATAAACCATTAAAAAATGGCAATTTTTGGAATTTATATTACATGACATTATGGGGAGCTGCTCGCATCTGACGTCACAAAATTGAAACTTTGAAACTTCATAACTGCGTTATTCTTTGGTGGATTTTCGCCAACGTTCATTCATATGTTTATCTTACTTTTCTGCTTTTATAAAAATCAACTTGACATCAGGGTGAACCTTGCCTTTAAGTATAAGTGTTGTACAAAGAGCACCAAGGCTAGAGACAGTTGCACCAAAGGCCATGGCCTTTACATGACCTTAGGTTAATTCCTGCCTCTATCTACATGTACACAGAATAAGGCAAATTACCACAGGTTGTTGCCCCCCCCCCAACCCTTTACCCTACCAAAGTGTTACATCAGTCTATTTACATGTATCAAGTTTTTGTTACAATGGTACCAAGAGAGTTACAGGCCACTTACAAAATGTATGTCCACAGCTCAGCTTCATACTAGTGTTGCAGTCTTAGTTGCACGACTCCAGGATTTTTTGGGAGTCGACTAGTCGCCGATCAAAAGTCGCGACTCCGACTATTTGCCGACTCTCGGCATTCAGTTCTCTCGGCATGATCATCAGGTAAAAAGCAGCACACTACAGCCTATACAATGACTGTTCAGTATAGTAAGTTCATGTTGAAAAGTATTTTTGAACTTATATTGTTTCAACTGTGATTATGTTCATTCCAAAAATGACTTCTAGTCATAGTCCCACACATTGTTATCGATGTTTGGACTGGTTTATATGGCATACATATGTGATTGCATGGAGTCGATTCTTGCATTTCTAAAGTCGGAGTCGCGACTCCTCAACGATAGTCATGACTCCGACTTTTGGCGACTTAGTCGTGCAACACTACTTCATACATAGAACCAGCTGTAATTGTAATGATCATCATTAGGCCTGGGACGAATATCAATTTTGACATTCAAATATTTGAAGGGAAATGTATTTGAATTATTAGAATAGTTTGAATACTTGGCAGGATGCAATTAGTGTTGTGAGGTCGACTATTCCTGTAAAAAGTAGGAGATGTAAAATAAATCCCAAACCATGGAATGTTCATTTCACTTGTGTATGAAATGGAAATCTGAAACTGATTCTACACACAATCATTAAAATATTGAAGACGTTTTCATTCATAAACTGTCTTAGAGGGTGATCAAAATCAGTACCAACCTTCTACAAGCAAGGCAAGCAGCTAGCCATAATCACATATAGAAATAATGGAAACCACACCACTCACTTGGATAATTAATAATACTACTAATAATTATACTTTTCAAAAACTGAACCATTAAATTATTCATCATCGGGCATTGTTCAACCATTGTTGGATGAAGCCCTTCTCAATCAGTTTCCATTCGCTTCTATTTGCTGTCATTCTGTTCCATGTTGCTGTGTTTGTGTACGATGATATTTCGTCTCTCCATCTTCTCTTTTGTTGACCCCTTCTTCTCTTGCCTGTTCTTGGTTGCCATTCTGCGAGTTTCTTGGTCCATCTGTTGTCTTGTGTTCTATATAAGTGTCCTGCCCATCTCTATTTCATCTCTTTAATTTTTACTATAATATCTTTGACCTTCGTTTTCTGCTGTATGTCAGTATGCTTCACTTTGTCAAGTAATGTTAAATTGAGCATTCTTCTTTCCATAGCTCTTTGTGTTGTTCTCAATTTATGTTCCATTTCTTAAGTTGTAGACCAGGTTTCTGGCTCTACACGTCAATGTTGTTATAATGCACTGGTCAAATATCCTTCTCCTCATTGCGAGTGGTATTTTCATGTCAGTTAAAAGTTCCCTGTACATGTTCCCTGTACATATTAAAACATCTACATATTAAAACATCTCCACCCTCCTTTAATCCTTGTCAAATTATTGCACTAGAATAACAATGCAGAACACTAACACAACCCATGGGTATGCACTCATACATTTACTGCATATACACATACATAAACTGTACACTGACACTCATATACAAGTATGTTCACACCTCCACATGTTTATCAACACGTGACACACGTGACCAGTACAAGTTGCATGCGGCATACACAACATAGTATCTATTACACTTCCTGTCAAGAAGCATGTAATTAGAGTAGGATACTGGATATTCATGGTACTAGTATTTTAACATGGGCAGTACACGTGTAATTCAAAGGTGTCTGTGAATTGTTGCATGGATTATGGCATGTTTTGCCGTGCAATAGTATTCATGCCCTCAAGATACTGCTACAAGAACTTTACTTTTGTTCATGTATGGGTCACAGTCATAATATAAAAACTATCTCGTATGAGCTGGCTAAACTACAGCAATACAATTCGAGAAAAATAAGCTTAATTGTACTAGTCCATATTAGGTTAGTGTATAGGCCCACATTAATTTGTATCTTTCAACTGAAGAATACTGAAAACATGCAAGAAATTTCACACAGACACCCACACATAAATACACTCACACAAACAACGCATATAAAAAAAAAAAAAAAAAAAAAAAAAAAAAAAATCTCTCAAAAAAAAGTTTGGAAATCTGAGTCTTGATCGGTTATATCTCCCGTTGTGTGTAATAATCATTACAAGCTTGGTATCATTCTAAAAGATTATTAATAACTTTCTTTAAAATTGATTACACTACTTGTATATGATTATTGCCATCAGGGAAAAGACAGCTGTTAAAAAACGTGGTGTAAAGTGTAAATTGAAAAGCTGCAAATGACCAAACTTCGGTAAGCCACACAATTTCATGGTAGTGCCTAATTGTCTCTTCGGTTGTGTTATGCATTCTAATGTGGAACATTGGACATTGGATTGAAAACATAACGCATGCATAATTAAGCAAACAACAACAATTAAAAAGTAAAAAAAAAACTTTGTGTATTTACAAAACTGGACACCAAGGCATTTAATCTCAAAGACCTTTTCACATTTTATATCTATGCATATCAACTAACAAAAAACAAGTGGCAGGGGTTGATTTACATGGATTTTCTGTTAACTCTTCACGTGGGAGATCTTTTTTCATCAATTTTTATATTATGACAGTCAGAATT
>JZLH01S0062861.1:12383-26830 GCA_001188425.1 Eucidaris tribuloides | reverse complement strand
TATATATATATATATATATATATATATATATATATATATATATGCCCGCCAAAATCAACAATAAAAGGAGGGGTCAATAGTTTTGAAAAACAGTAAATTGCTGTCATTTTAATAATAAATTAGGGGTGGCCGTGGTAGAAAAGTTCATGTTTTGCCTAAAAATTAAGACAAATTGTGATTTTTCTTTAAAAAGAGGGATAAATACCCCGAGAATTTTGGCCTTTTGTATAGATCACTATTCAAACAAAAAAACTGTAGGCACAGTCTCTAAACCTGTTGGTAGTGGTTTTAACACCAAAAAGTAATCCAAAGTGTTTTTTACCACGAAAATGCAATTTTGGCCGAAATTGAGAAAATCAGTAAAAAATACATTTTCACCCAATATCTTAAAATATTTAGTATATTTTTAATTACCTTTTGGTTTATTGATGTCATATGAGATAAGATTGTATGAAAATGGTGGATGTTGTCATAAATTTTTTGTGACACAGATTGTTTTTTTCCCCCAAACCGCATTTTTGTAACCAAATCATTTTTTTTATTTTCATACCCAAACTGTACAATTTGATGTGAAAGTGCCCTTTTTGTTATGAATCTATACTTTTTACATTATCTGGAAAGTCCGGATAGCACTTCCTGTTGTAAACAGTGCAAATATAAGGATATTTGGGGGGGGGGGACCGGGAGTTTATTGTTTGACTGAAAATCAAGAAAAAAATGTGATATTCTTTAAATAGGGTGTCCAATTCCCCAAGACTTATTTGCCGTAGCGTTATATTTTGTATGGATTGAAATGTTGTTGATTTGTGGGCAGAATTTGAAAACCTGTTAGCATCCATTTGAAAGCTAAAAAGTAATTCGGTGTTCTTTGCCCTACAAAACTAGAAATTTTGGTCAAAACATTGAGAAAATTGATAAAAAAAATCTTTTTGCCCATTATCATAAAATATTTGGCATATTCTTGTTACCTACCGGTTTATTGATATCATAAGTGATACAAAATTAGTACTTGAGATCAAGATAACCAGCAAAACGGAAACTTGGGCCAGAAAATCTTATTATTAGCTTAAATAAAGCAATATAATTATGTTGGGTAAAATGTTACATTTCAGTGTGAAATTAATCTTGTTTCTTTTTAGCGACAATTTTGTGTTCGGTTGTTAACCGCTCACATCCATCGAATTTTGAAAAGTTTAACATGTTATTGCCCCGGCCCTTACAAGTAGGCAATTTTAGGAAAGGTTTCCCACAATGTACAACACTTTCCTAACCCATATTTGAAGAAAAAAAAAAAATACTTGCATAACATATACTCTGTATTATGTTTGTATATGTTCAATAACTGGATTTTTAGAGCGACGTCTAGAGATCAGTTAATATGAAATATTACAAATCAACATTTTCTCACATTTTATCAATCACCGGCCTATGGGTATTTGACATTAAAATAGCAAAAAGTCCTAAAATTTAATGGAATTGTTAGAATTGACAGAGATTTGAAGTATTGGTCCATTTCGTGGTTCTCTGTAGACCTTGGGACAGAAATGAAAATGGTATGATAACAACCATTTCTTAATAATTATACCTTTTTCGTGCTGAGATAAGTAAATGCTAAAAAACTAAGTTAACATATCTTCTTTGTATAATATACTATATGCATCATTTTCATTTGATCCCAAAATCCCTGGAGATTTAGTTGTTGCATTGTTTAGGCTTCAGAATTGCATTGAAGATATTAAAAATTGGATGATAGTTAACAAATTAAAGTTGAACGACTCAAAGACAGAATTCTTTATTGCAGCCTCTCCCCATAGTCTTCGCAATCTGCCAGATATGAAGTTTAAAGTTGGTGATACATCCATAAGCCCCTCTGTTACTGTTAAAAAATCTTGGTGTCATTTTTGATAGAGATATGTTGATGGTGGACCGTGTTTCTCAAATATGTACTACTGTAACTTTTCATTTAAGGAACATATTTCGAATTCGAAGATATATTACTCAACCAGCTTGTAACAACGCAATCCGTTCTCTAGTTCTGTCCCGTTTAGATTACTGTAATGGCCTTCTTTCCACTATCCCTGTTAACCAATTAGATCGAATTCAACGGCTTCAAAATTGGGCTGCTCGTCTAATCTATCAGGTATCGAGATTCCACTCTCCAAAACCTCTCCTTGACTCATTACACTGGCTTCCAGTAAGACATCGAATAGTTTTTAAATTACTTTTGTTAGTATTCAAATCCCTTAATAAGCAGGCACCTCAATATTTACGTGATTGCCTGACCATATACACCCCTCGCAGGAATGTACGATCTTCCAGCGATCCACTCCGTCTTACATATAACATCACACGGAAACTGGCTGGAGATAGGACTTTCACTATAACTGCATCGAAATACTGGAATAGGCTACCTCTAACACTCAGACAATCACAATCTGTGTCTTCATTCAAAAAGGCACTTAAAACATTTCTTTTTTCTAACCCAGATTTCTAGAATTGTATATTTTCATGTTAAACCTTGTGTTATTTTTCTTGTAAGCGCTTTGGGCCATCTTGGGAAAAGCGCAGTATATAAATAATAATCATAATAATTTAACGTGTAGGAAAAAAATATGCCAAACCAGTATTTGAAGAGCTTATTTCCAAAAGGGGCTAGATCCATTTTTCATCAAATTTGACTTTTTTACATGAATCTATACAATTTTAGTAGCTCTATCAGATAACACAAACGAAAAGTTGAAATTCCCACTAAAAAGTGGTAAAAAGTGGTCAATAAAATGACTTTATTTCCAAAAGGGAGTAGATCCATTTCAGTTTATTTCCAATAGGGGGTAGATCCAACACATAAAAATTAAGAAAATTCAAATAAAATAAATAACAAGTCACACATTTTTTGTAAGTGTGGTTTTACATTTGCATTGTGGGGTTCTTTGGTTGGCTAAGTTGGTTTTACTGAGAAACCTTGCAATGTGGATTAATTTGATAAATTCATTTTAATTAAACTGGTATGGATCTACCCCCTGTTTGGAAATAAACTAGAGTTTGTTTCCAAAATGGGGTACATCCATTTTTTATCAAATTTCATTTTTCTTTCAAAATCCATATAATTTTAATAGCTCTATATCATAACACAAATGAGAAGGTGAAATTCAAACTAAAAGTTGTAAAAGTGACAACTAAAACTGACTTTTACTTTCAAAAATGGGGTAAATCCATTTAGTTTATTTCCAAAAGGGGGTATATCCAAAAAAAAAATAAAGGCAAACATTTTCAAAAATTGAAAACTCACAGATTTTTCCTAAGTGTGGTTTTACATTCAAATAGTGGGGTACTTTTTAGTGTCAAGTTGGTTTTACGCAGAAACATTGCAATATGGGTAGACTAGAAAACCTAATTTTTCTCAGAATGGTTAAAAGTGGATCTACCCCCTTTTGGAAATAAACTCTTCATTTCATGGGACCTTCAAAAATGGCTCCTTGAACGGGGCGATATAATTATCACTCTCATATCTTACGCTTACCCGTTCTCTGGTTCATATTTTTGGAACAAGTTTGTCTGTTGATCAGACGCTAACAATTTCTTGCTAGAATATGAGAATCACTCTTTATTTACAAAATGTGTTGTAATTTAATGCACTGTATTTATCTCCTCTATAGTATAAATTAACATGCTTATCAGGGTTCACGTGCTTATAGTCTGTCGAGTCTAGGTGCGCAGATGTTGTTGGCGTTAGGAGAGAACTAGAATTTTGGTTACTTTGCTTGATGTGATGGTTATGAGCTGAAATTTGAAGTTAATTTTATCCTGGATAGATGTAACATTACTAACATAGGTCTACATTAACAGAACTATAGGCAGTACATTCCATTCCGGTATTGCACGAGGAATAAAAGATAATTTATAACAATTTTTATTGGCTGGTATCGGAGAGTAGATGGAACCAATAATCGTCTAGATCTAAGTCAAGACTCCAATTTCCAAAAACTGATTGATAGAGGAATCTCCAAACGTCCAAAATGTTTGGTTGAAATGTTGTCTTGTTGAGTGCCTCGATCCACCCCCACTATGACACTAGGCTAGGCACTAGTTGGCACTAGTGACTAACGTTAGATCTAACTGTTTAGCGTTAAGTTAGATCTAACCGACAGAACTCTATGAAGGTTAGGTCGAGACTTTTCTGCTAAGTCTAGGTAGACTATGACTTCCATTCTGACCAACCACCAAATAAATGCAACAACAAAAAGTCTTATTATTTTAAACTTACCAGTTGTTCCCTAGTCTGTCTTCGATGTCTTCATCAGCTTCAGGCCCACGCCGACGGACAATGTCTGCCTCCGCCGCCTCGTCGGCGTACGCGTCCAGCGCAGCTCAGGCTCGTATTGGTACGGCTGCACGTTCGCATGGTCGGGCCTCCTGAACTCCATCTCAAACTCCTCTTCAGTCTCTCCTTCTTCACTCTTAATTTCACTTCCCGCTTCTTCAGCGTAGCTTTCTTCTTCTGACTGTTCTGCTCGTTGACTTTCTGCCATTTTCAACTAGCAATTCGAGAAACTTTTGAGAAAATCCGAGGAAAAATAATTACGAGAAACGTTCTAATGCGTGTGTGTAAATATACCGCAAATGGGAGCTCTGTATGTGACGTCACTCCGCCTCGGCTAATTCTCGGACCGTCTCGGCATTTTTCGGCCCGTTTCGGAGAGTTGATTTTGAAAACTTAATTTCAGCTTTATGATCCATTTTTGAGAAAAACCATTGCCATATTCGAAATCTTCGTAAAAAAATTCTTGTAGAATAATTTGAATGTTATTTTCAGTTTGATTGGTTTCTGGGGCCGTTTAACATCCCACCCCTACGGGGAGAAAAAAATGGGTTAAAATTTATGTTCCATCCCCTCTGTCGGGGGCGCGCTTGCATTTGATAATATCTCCGCCTTGGAGAAGGAACGAGAAAGTATATTCATTGATTTATTTATTTTTTTAAATTGTTATTTTCCAATAATAAACGGAGTTAGGACATCATTTTAGAAAGACCCCTTTAACGTAAAATGTATGCGTTATATTGTATGTTGCAATACTTTTGAGTAGGGAGGGTAAGTTTACTTTAAAATATTACCACATAAATTCAGTCTTCTTCACCTTTAATCGATCACAAACTGGCGTATTAGGGCAGAAATTTCTGAAAGGTCCAAAGAATAACGTGGTTGGCGCTGTATAGCTGTTGCCTTGCTGAAGGATAAATTGTCCAATATTCAACGCTATAAAACAAATGTGCATAATGCTGTAAGAAAACCTGAATTGTATTTGTTAATTATGGATAATCGATCATACATGTATATAATATCGTGCGAAGAAAATGATCATACTTAACTACTTTAAGATGCTTCAAATCAAACCTTGGTGTCAAAAGAGTTGAAATATTAACCTTATTCCTGAACATTTATTCACTAATATATCAGCATATGAGAGGGATTTAGAGATTACAGTATTCTCAATTTTGTCCCCAGTTCTGCCAAATAAATCAATTAAAAAAAATAAAATAAAAATATTAATAAACAATAATAATAATAACAATAATGTCAATTCTGTAAAATCTTATCTCTTATGATATTAATAAACCAAAAAGTAACAAGAATTTACTACATTTTTTAAAAATATTGGACAAAAATCGATTTATCAATTTTCGCAAATTTTCTCAATTTTTACCAAATTTGCTTCTTTTTGTGGTAAAAACACTTCAGATTACTTTTTGGTGCTAAAAACGCTACCAACAGGTGTGGGGGAAGGGGGGGGGGGTGGTCCCTCTTTTTAAAGAAAAATCACAATTTTTCTTAATTTTTAGCGAAAAAAATGAACTCTTCCCAACACCCCTTTAGTCATTTTTTTACAATAACAAATACCATTCGGACTTTTCAGACAATGTAATAAATATATATACATCACAAAAATGGCACTCTCACATCAAATTATACAGTTTTGGCAAAAAAAATCATGATTTTTGTCCCCAAAACGAGTTTTTTGGGGTCAAAAAATACCCCTCCCACTTAATTTTTGTTTTTTCATGATTTTTGTCCCCAAAACGAGTTTTTTGGGGTCAAAAAATACCCCTCCCACCAATTTTTGTTTTTTACCCTAACCATCAATTTCGTAAATCCCATATAATTATTCTCCGAATGAAAGTGGTTTTGTTTTGTTCTACGGTGAGGAGGGGTTACTCAAAAACTAGAGCACTTTTTAAGGGTTGGCCGCTACACTATGAATTGAATCAAGCGAAGCATATGCAATCTAGACCGCTAAATCCGAATAAGCGGTAGATCCAATACTACAAAGAGTTGTCCAAAATAAGACTGAAAGTAATTCTAATCCAAAGCATGAAAAAACAAAGTCCGGCTTTGGAAGAATAACGTCAGGTTAGAATTTTTAACGGCGAGCCTCCGCTTAGCTGCTCTACGTTTGTATTGGGTACGTGTGTTATAAAGTGTGTGATGCGTTCGCATGCACAGCTGGCCTCTGGCTGGAATGAGACTAACCCTGTATTTTTTTTAAATAAAACGTGAATAAATAAATAAATAAATAAATAAATAAATAAATAAATAAATAAATAAATAAATAAATAAATAAATAAATAAAAAATAAAACATCAAGGGCAAGGTCTTAGCTGCTCTGTTTGTTTTGTCTAAGTTGCTTGTTTTGATCTCGAGATATCTTGTAAACAACAAGGCGAGGAAATCACAATTGTGTCATGTTTATGGGAAGAGGGCCTGATGCTATCATTGGTTGTAGTAAAAGTGGCACATTTGTGACTTTCGATGTTAATTGAACATATCTCATAATTAAAACAAGCAAACTAAACGAGACAAACGGCATTTGAAAGCTAAAACTATGCCCATGTTGGTTAAGCATGACGTCACAATAATGTTTTTCTCATTACCAAAGTGGGCTCTTTTGACTTGCAAAACTATTTTTGTGACACACTGTATATTTTAAAGATTGGGTTATTGATTTGCACGTCAAAAAACATCTATATGAATCAAATCAGCTGAAATCATATCCAATGCGAAGATTAATATAAATAAACACCTCTCATAGAGACTTGGGGTAAAATATTGAGTTTTGGTTAAAATCTGGACGGTTAAACTTCATCCTTTTTCTGTTTGCTCAGGAGCAAATTTTAAAAAACTCCACGACGTCTAACGTGCACGTGCCGTTCCAAAATGGTCCGATTAGCCGTTAGCCAAAGGTCGCGCAGGGGATAGCCGATTGACCAATCAGAGCGCTCTGCTCGTCTTGCTACGGTGCACAGTAACCGCGATTCGCATTTTGAGCAAAATTGAAACTCACAGAAAGAACAACATTCTGGTAACATGTCGTTATTAGTTTTTCTCATAAAACAACAAATTCATGACGTATGGATCTCAGACTTTCAACACACCATTTGTAAGTACTAAACTACCGTTTGGTATTGATAATGAAGGGAAGTAATGGACTTGCAAATCCCTAACCCAATCTTTAAAGTGTGAACGAACAAAATTTCTAAATTATTGGATTATAAAGATGACGTTATGAACTTGTGAACTTATTTGCGGTACGATTAGGAACTCAATTCTATTAACGTACAATCTAGTTAGTCGAATACCAAATTCATGAACCCATTAAACACTAATTTATTTCCCTTATTCCTGATAAGAACTCGACTAATTCCGTACGGACGTTGCACAATACAATTCCTTACACACACACACACACACGCGAAAAAACATAGCATACGGTAGATTTGTTTGTACACATCTCTAAGAAATATTTCACCAACATAAATTATAACCAACCATGTATTCACTAGGTGACAGCCAAAATAGTTGCTTCACATACAGTTTAACTCGTGTTTTGTTAAGTATTTTGACTAACTATTGGTTAAAATTACTAGTTGGCCAAATCGTGTTGATCAAATTGTAACCATTAATTGTTTAAAATAAAATGGGTGGGCAATACATATGAATCGATGAAATAATCGATCAAAGAAGAATGATAACAGCATTTTTGTGGTTCGTGATATTTTTTAAATTACGGACAGGGATGTAGTCCAGGTCGGCCTCGAGGTCGAATTTTGTCGGCCTTGGCCTCTGACCGAGTCACATACAAAGTCTATGGGAAAATATTTTTTCCAGCGGCCTCGTGACTCGACTACATCGACTACATCGCTGATTACGGAATGGACTAATCATGCCCTACAGAGTAATATGACACTTGCTTCATCTACTCCGTGACCTACATTCCTAAACCTACATCCGATTCCTATGTACCCTCCCTACTTAAAAGTCGAATGCTTTCATTTGATTTTTTTTTGGCTGTGAAAGCATTTGCCTTTTGAGTAGGGAGGGTATATTTCAAATGAAAGCATTCGACATGATATTAGGGAAAGACATCCACTCTCAACACAGTGTTGAAATAAAAGCTTCAATATTTAGGTCACATTGCGAGGAGAGATGGAGAAAATCTGGAGAAAGTTATCATGTTTGGAAAAAACAGAAGGAAAGAGAAACAGAGGAAGGCAGAGACTCAGGTGGACTGATGGCATTGCTTCCACAACTAACATGTCAATATACCGCTGCTATATCCGAAATCTCAGTGTCGTCACGAATGGAGAGCCTTCATCAATGGGATCACCAGTACTCATCTATGAGTAGAACGACCACGACGACGACTAAAAAATATTGCAACATATGCAATAACGCATGCATTTTGAGTTGAAGGGGACTTTCTATAATGATGTTCTAATAATATACAAATAATGCACATCACTGAGGGCATTAGTTAAAATTATCTGCACGAGGTAAACTGTGGAACAGTCTGAAACACACGAGGCGATAGCCGAGTGTGTTTTGGACTGTTTCGCAGTTACCGAGTGTAGATTATTTTAACTAATGCCCGAAAGAATGATGTGCATTATTTGTTTTATAAAATGGTCTCGTACGTCCTTGTCATTTGATAACGATGGAAAACATGATGAAACGGTACGGTTAGACTCGAACGTTACTCGTTAGACCAGGGACAAGCCTTGACCTACCCGTTTAGACGTAACGTTACTCGTTAGGTCTAATGTTAAGTTACTGCTGCCTTTACTGGCATTCATGGTATTCTTAATGACGTGCAACTGTAACGTTAACCATTGGCATTTGCCAACAATCAATTCCTAAACTGAAATTACTCGATATAAGAATTTGAAGGGGCCACTTCAGGGCAAAATCTTAACCCGTTGGCTACGGGAACCGGATCTACCCTGTGTTAACTCTATGGGATTTTCAGAATCTCGGAGGCAACGGATTAACGTTTAATTCTGTTACTCACACAGTAGTCGCGACGCCGCGGGCAGCGTAACGTTAGAACTCACCTAAACCGGTACGGTACGGCACCTGAACTGAACCTTGTCGAAGGCAATCTGTGCTTGGAAGTCGATTTGTGCTTCTAATTTTCAGAACCCGAAGTATGCCTTAACAATTCCTGTATTTCTTCATTTACAGCATTCGAAAAGTTAGCATTTTCGCCAATATTGCGAGTGATGTTTTACACTCGTCGGAACCACACTGATGATCATGCGCGTCGACGTACACGTACACGCGCATGATCCTGTGCTGCCGCCGCGCTGGTTCGTAATTCGCGCAGTTACTAATGACCGCCGAGTGCGCGCGGACGATACATGTATGGAAAGCCACAGCAGTCATTAGTACCGGTCATTATCACCAGTCATTATAACTGGTCATTAGCAAATTTTGCAATTAGGTAAAATAAAAGACTGGTCATATGATAGGTCTCAACCAATCATTTGATTAGGACGTACGTGACCATTTTATTATACTAAATAATAACGTCTTATTTACCCAGGGTAGCCACTTTAGTCCGATAGACTGCTCTTCCAGTGGGCCCTGCATAACATAATATAGATATAGTGACTGCCATGAGAGGCATAGTTGTTTCTAAAGTTCGAGGGGGCCTTCCATCCTGCTATGACCCCGAGGCTTGCCGAGGGGTCATAGCAGGATGGAAGCCCCCTGAGAGCCTTTAGAAACAACTATGCCTCGAATATTACGGCAGTCACTATATCTTTTATATACCGAAAAAAGAAAAAAATCTTCTCTTTTGAAAGATCGAAACGGTCTCTGCAGAACAACGGGGTCGTTATCACTTGCCTTATGTGTCACGAAGCCAAGCCTTTTTCACGCTGTGAAAATGCGACGGATCACGTACTGTTACTGTAACTGTTACTGTTAGGCCTACTACGGTACGGTGTGTGTATGAATAAGTCTAAGTCATCACAAATAACAACAGATGAGACGTCAACTTACGTTACATGGAGTCCAAAAATTCGAATCTCGGAAGAGTCTCCCTGCCTTTATTGTCTCTCTAGGAATGAAATAAAAAGTAAACAAACGAAAAATGGGCAAACAAATCAAGCTCGAAGTATGCCGGGATCATCTACGCACGTAGCAACCTTAAGTGAACAATCAATTTATCGCGCTCAGGGCTGCCACTCAAAATTTTGATTTCCACCTACGCCGCATGCGTATTTTCCCCTATGGACACCACTTTCCCCTACGCCTAATAAACCATATTTTCCCATACGAAACCTATGTTTTTCTCCTACAAAATCGACCTTTTCCCTACGAAGGTATGTTTTCCTCGAAAAAATAATCTTAGAAATGCAAATTATTTGATCACAATTTCTTCGGCCGAGATGGACGAAATGGACGAATGTAATCGGATTTCCTTGGGAAAATTACAAATATTTCTGAAAATTGTCAAAACCCCTACATCCCCTACAAATCATCAACCCCCCTACGTTTCCCCTACGGAAGGTCATTTTCGCCGTAGGTATCCCCTACAACTTATGCATGGCCAAAATTCCCTATGGTACGGGATTTCCCTCTACGAGTGGCATCCTTGATCGCGCTGCGCGAATGACGGTGTCTGCGCTCGCACAAATCGGAGCTCGCAACAACATTTGACTGCCGTTGAAAATGACTATTAAAAACGACTATTGACCGATGACTATTTACCGCTCAGCGCCTCTGGCCAGGCATGGCTAAAACTATGACCAGACTTTCGACCAATCAGATGAAAGCATTAGCTAACATTAAAGTTTGGAATGATGTATATAAATATTATAATTACCATTCCCTGTTCTAGAATGCCGAGCGCCTAGCTAAAAAGCAGAAGGTGCCATTTTTAAAAAGTCTTTTGTATGACCCGGCCTGGGCTCGGACCCGTGACCTTCCGCACGTGAGGCGGACGCTCTATCCACTAAGCCATCACATCAAAATGAAGTTTATTGTTGGAAAACAGCACGTTTTTGAAAAAAAATATCAATGAATATTTTTTCTCCTTTCTTCTTCAAGGCGGAGGGATTATCAAATGCATACGCACCCATGGCAGAGGGGCTAGACAGTGGCGTAGCTAGGCTTTTTTTCTAGCAGGTGGGCTCTACGGAGGGGGGCCTTGACATTTTGTAGCGGGGCACCAAATCCTAGGTCAATTTTTCCGGTCACGCCATCCGCCGAAAACTGGTCAGCAGGGAGGGGGGGGGGGGTAGTGACCAAAAATGTGTATCTCCATATCCCAGGTCGATTTTTTTCCCGACCACGTCAGTCGCCGAAAACTCGCTCAGCAAAAAGGGGTAGTGACCATAATTTTATTTTTTTTATGGGGGAGGGGTAATGACGAAAAATGTGTTTCGTCAAATATTATGGTATAAGAGGTATTCCTTTGCAGTGGTTTAAAAGTTACCTTAATAATAGATTTTAGTATGTAATAACAATCATAACAATCATTCCTCAGATTTTAGTCGTATTACACATGGGGTTCCCCGAGGTTCAATCCTTGGTCCATTATTATTTTTGATTTATATAAATGATTTTATAAAGTCCTCTGATAAATTTGAATACATAATGTACGCCAATGACACAACCCTAATTTATACGCAACCTGATATTGATGATTTACAAAATAATGTCAACATTGAATTGGATAAGGTCTCCACATGGTTTAAGTCTAATAATTTGTTAATAAATCTTAAGAAAACACTTTTTATCACCTTTCATAATAGTCTCTGTAGCATATCAAATGATCTTGATAAATTAAATCTTAAAATTGAGAGCAAACCATTAAATGAAACTAATACTGTCAATTTCCTTGGGGTAGTTATAAATCACAATATGCACTGGGATTCTCACATTGATTACTTAGGTAAAGTTTCTAAATGTATTGGTATACTATACATGTATAGATTAAAAGATACAATTCCTTCGTCTACCTTGTTTCTCTTCTACAATACATTCATGCTTTCCCATTAAAATGGTTGTATAGTTGTGTGAGGAAATAAACTGGGAAAGAAAGCTTTACGCATATGTCTAGGCTGTCATTATCTTACCCATTCTGCGCCACTATTCATTAAACTGAAAACATTAAATATTTTTTATTTGTATTACTATGCAATGGCTATGCTCGGGTTTTAGTATTTTCAAAATAAACTTCCTAATCATATTTCCAAAATGTTTACTATGAATAAGAACGTTCATAACTACAACACACGAGATAGGGACTGCTTTCATTTGTAGTCAGTAAGAACAAATATTGCTTATAAATCAGTGACAACAAGTTTTCCTCTAATGTGGAACTCAATTCCCAAAGAAATTTCAACATGCAAGAATCTGTCCCCCTTTCTAAAAAACCTAAGGCAGTATATTTTGTCTAAATACTACAATTCCTTGAAACGTGTTCAATTTTCATTTTTCTACTTTCCCATTTTTTGTAGTAATATACCGTTTGAAATTTCCATACCAATGTGATATACATGTATCAGATACACGAACGCTTCTTATCTGTGCATGTATGTTTGTATGTAGGTAGGTTTTATGTATTTTGTGCGTCTATATTGCCATACCGTTTTAGAATTTTCATGTCTGTCATTTTGTTGAGGGGTTATTTTATACATGTGTGTATTCATGTCATTGTGGGGGTTTTGTGTATAATCATATGCTTTATATTATGTTATTGTGCCTTTTTAAAGAGAAGCGAATAACGGAGATACAAACAAAATAGATATATAAGACAGTGGTATGGAGAATATGCCCCGTAGTTTAGACAAGACCTCTTCAAGTTATAATTCATTACTCTTTCTCAATTCTAAACGCGATTATTTTTGCAAACATCCTTTAATTTATATACATGCGACTTTTGAGGATACTGGATAAAATGATGTGAAGAAAAAGCCATAATCTCTAATTAGTAGTTTTATCCCCCTTACCCTCTCTTATGACAGTAAGAATCGCTTTTCTTTTTTGCGGGGTGTGGTCTTCCTCCTGAGACCACGTCAGAGGAAAATATTGGCATTTTTTGTTCGTGGGAAGTCTTTCAAAACCATGAAAACCGTTTTACTGGAAAAATGAAAACGAATTATGATGCAAGTGTAAATTAACACCCCATGCATATAGGTATAGGCGAAAAAACACGTAAAATTGTATGTTTCAGCCCCTATGTTGTGGGCGCGCCTGTATTTAATAATCTCTCCGCCTTGAAGAAGAAAGGAGAAAGAATATTCATTGATTTCTTTTCAAATAATTTGCTTTTTTCAAATTATAAAGTTCATTAGTACATCATTACAAAAAGACCACTTGAACTCAAAATGCATGCATTATGTACTTTTGAGTGGGGAGGTACTATACCGGCATTGTATCGATTCTGAAAAAAAAACTGGTTAGATTTTGCGAAAATGTTGAATTGATTCCCCTAGATATGTTTATTTCCTTTAATTACATTTTTAAAATGAGCCCATTACATTCAATTATAGCTGCATTTAAGATATTACCTTTTCTCATGAAACACAACCCAAATCATGAGAGACGTAGGTGATTTTACCCGTATTGGCAATATGGTCATGAATATTCATGACCCGTTTTTACTATCCATAATATACAAATATACAATGATACTCGAGGATCTAGCCAAAACTATTCGCATCAAAGGAACATCAAATTGTACAATTCGTCGCTGAATTCACGAAGTGGCACGCGCGACCGAAGATGCGCGAAATCACTTTTCGAGTAAAACGCGATTAAAGATTTTATCTGTCTTCCAACTGCTCATTGTCATTTGTTATGAAGTTAAGCTGCATGATTCAAGCGCAGATAGAAAGCCAAGTATCTACTCTCGCCGTCCATGTAGAACCGTCCTCAAACTAAGTTCAAATCTTAACACAGTGAAGCTTCAAACGTAGGTGTCGTTTTGTAGAAAATGTTGCTTCAGCGTAGGAAGAATTCACGAAGTGGCATTTCGTGTAGAAAACAAATACGATTGTGCGCGCCCCCCAAAATTCACGAACCGGCACAAGCGCTAGTGTCGCGCTGCGTTGTCGCGCGCGCAAGCGAAAAAAATTCACGAACCGGCACAAGCGCGCGCGCC
>JZLH01S0062857.1:6696-21962 GCA_001188425.1 Eucidaris tribuloides | reverse complement strand
AAGCTGGCTACGCTACTGCATCAATCAGTATAATGTTTTTACACATGACGTAAACAACATTGATAAAGTATCAATGACCTCGGTGAGGAAATAAATTTCTGCATTTTGGGGGCTGACATTTGTGTGGCGTTTGTGGTGTGAGTAATTTTGAATGAGACGCGACAGCTTGACATGCTTGTCATTTTGTTGCTGGGTGACCGGCGCGCACACGTGGCATGCAGAGCTGTACGAGTGGTGGATTCATGGGTGTGAGGATAGAACCATGGGCGCAAACTGGGTATCGCGCGATTTGAGGCCTTCGGCATCCTTACTCAGACTCCTTAGAAACGGATGGAGGCGGAGCCTCCATCCATTTTTTACAGGACTTCCGCTCTTCTACATTTTCCCCAAAAATTGATTTTTGGTGTTAGAAAAAGACTACCGGGCTTCTGTACAAGGGGTCAATTCGAGTGTCATTCTAAATACATGTGAATTAAAATAAATTGAAGGTCATTATAATTCCGTTTCCGTCAACATGGATGGTCAAGTCGGCCGGTGCCGTTTTAATTAATGGATGATTATTGTTCAAACTGAATTAAACACGTTGACGTCAGACAGAGACCTATATTAAGGTTAGGCCGCTTTGCCGTTGAAAATACACACACAAGCATTACAAGGAAATGGATTTTTCAGACGGATTTTAGAGTTAACAGTAACCACTCTGGCACTTGAGCGAGTCGCCTATTGCTATCACACACGAGCAAATTTAGACGGCGAAAGTATTTTGGAAATAGATCGGGTCAAATACATGCATTTTAGACACTCACCTGCCAAGCAATGACGTCCACACGCGTACAAGTGCCACGTCGCTGTGAGCACAGTAAGTAAAATCGGCGATTTCCAAATTAAGAAATTCAGATTCAGCTAGGTTGTCGAGATTTTAGGAAATTTCCATGCACCAGCATTACTAATCGATAGTCACCATTATTTTGGTGCACAAATTACGTCACACCGTATGATGAATATGCATATTGACGTCACAGATTATCGGAAAAGAGCACACCTACTTGCGAAGGCGACGGTTTGGGGGGGGGGTGGGGGTGGTTACGGTCACCCAACGATATTGTTGTGGTTTGTGATAATGATCTTTTCGCCAACAGTGTGACGGTGATTATATTTTTTATTCATTTATTTTCTTTTTAATGATGACTGACTGATTCCATCAAATTGATCAAAGAGACACTGACAGTAACACCCTTCTTTATTTAAATAACCGGTCTTGTGTCTTAGTGATGTTGAATAAGGATGAACACGGCCCCATTTTATTGACTTCATTTGCGGGCCCTGGCCCTTGTCTTGGACCATACCCACTTGGGGGATTCAATAATGTTTTTTGATAATATTCTCAGAAGATGTTAAATATTAAATAGATATCCCCACTTAGTCTCCAATGGGTTAAAGGGGAATCTGTTTCTTCCTGACTACTTGAGATATCTGCAAAGTGTGTTTCGCATGCAGCTTTATAAGAACATCAGGCCAAGTGATAAACCTAATTTATGGACGAAATTGATTAGTGGTATACAAAAATCAAAAACTCAAATAATTTATAATGATTTTTTAATGTGCATTTGAATATGTTTGAAAAATACAATACTGATTGATTGATTGATTGATTTGATTGATTGATTGATTGATTGATTGATTGATTGATTGATTGATTGATTGATTGATTGATTGGACTGATTGATTTTCCATTGTAAATGTAAGACAAAACACAGGTACACACAATTAATATAAATAAATACATGTAAGCTTTTCTCGTAATTACCAACAAAATAATCGAGTTTAACGAGAACAAGGCATACATACATGCACACTTGATAATTATTTTAACATACGAAACACCCCCGACCCCCCCCCCCCAAAAAAAAATAATAAAAATATATATATAAGCAAACGAGTAGGGAGTTCCTGCCCAAAATCACTAGTAATTTTAAAAATTATTATGCCAACTTCACCCAAAACATGACATTCTTTCAATAATATTACTCCAAATATCACATGTACCAAGTTTGGACACCAGAATAAGTTGGATTAATCAGAAAGTTATGGAAGTCAATATATTTCAAGTCTTTTTCATGCCTGGGCAAGAGAAAATTGACAGTAAAAATGCTCGGGTTCGCGCCCAGCCACGAAAATTACACTCTCAATTTCGTACGGCCCAAATGGGCGGTGCGACCAACTATACCTTACCGCTACGCGTGTTGCTAAGGGTCAGCGCGCCTGATTATTAGCATACGCTGCACGCTTGTACGCGTTACGCGCGCTGCATGTTGTTTCACCCCGCTCAGCCTAGCGCGATGTAGCATGTTGATGATCTGTGATAATTACTAGCGATAGTGCTTTGCTGGAGTGGCTTAATAATAAGCAGCAAATGGTACGCCAATTTTCAGTTAGTTGAATTGAATGAGTACGCCTCTTTATAAACGGGTCATTAATTTTCATGTCAATTCGAAGACGCATATCATGTACAAACTGTTCATCTTTGCTTCACAATGTTCCTCCTTACGCCGTTCACGGTGTGTTGTACTGATGTGTGACTGTGTGGCGCATGCTTCGTGGCTGCCTGTGTGAAAAGCAATGTGTTGTGTATATAGCAGCGCAGTCGAGTGTATGTACCACTGCACTGTATGCATGACGTGTGATAACCGCATCCTTACCTGCAGCTTGGCTTAATACTCACTCTATTGTATCAACCATTTTTACACTGACGTTTTTGCCTGGCGAATATGTATAATCCTTTTATTTTTTCATGATTGTGACCATAAACGAAATTCCTTTTCAAGCCACTGAAAATGATTATTCAAAGACAGACGGCCAAAGCTAGCAAGCTGACGTTGGACTCTGCTAGACTCGCCGTGCCATGCTGATAGACCGGTTAAACGCCGACACTGACCGTACGTACGCGGCCGGGCCCGTAGGGGCGGCCGGGCGGCCGCGGGCTTCGGTCAGTCGTTGGTCTTGAGGCTGCTTCAGGTTAAGTAATTTGCCGCAACATCCATGTGCCACAAGCACATGCTTTGATGAACGCAGTCGCATTGAAATGTGAAAGCCATGACTTTGTTGCGTGTTTCAATAGTTTTTTTCACACCTCACACCCTGCATCTCTTAATTCTTTTGTTTTCATTTGCATGAAGCTTGAATTTTCATTAAACGAAAACCTTGTTATTTTAAACGGTACTTATATCATGAAGTGATTTTTCTCTTTTCATACTGACATGTGGTTTCTCACAATTAGCTCATCATGCATACTTTAGCGGCATAATTTTTTATATATTGTACTTTTTTATTACCAATTTTAAATTCTAATTTCGTCCCTTTGCCATGATTTGTCTTCATATTTTTTTTTTAAATTAACTTGCATGATATTGATTTTCTTTTTAGTTAAGGAAAAGAAAAACGTGTTTTGATTTCCATTTTGCTTAATTTATTGTAAGCTTGGCCACTGCCCCCCGCCCCCCCCCCCCCCGTCCTTCTGCATGAACTCAAACTATTTAAAATATTTTTTTTCGGATCTTTTGTTTTGTATTTTAGTTTTGGTATGTGATATATTTATGAATTCTTGTATCAGTAATGTCATTTATCACATTGCCTTGTTATTAAGTTTCGGTCTGTTGTTGGTACAAATATTGTAGGACTTGTATAATTGTCAAGGTCATGAATATTGCTTTCTCCGACTATGATTTCCCACCAAATAATCCCACGAGTAACCGACAGTTTTTGTAACTCCCCCAAACCCAGAGTCCCTCTGCTCGTATATTCCACCTCCCAGAGTACACGGCTTGAACTCCCACTCGGTTATTTAACCGTTACAGTTAGGGGGCTGGGTAGCCAGGACTTCCCTATCCCGCCTATCCCTTCCACACGTACACGCACACAATACCTTCACACTCGCCATCGCCACCTGCTGCACCCGCGCAAATTCCGGGTGCAAATGAACTAAGAATTTTTTTTTACAGTTTTTCATCTCATGTTATTCCTTGTGAGATTGGCCATGTGATATTTAGTACGAATATCCCATCTTCATCTCCATAAGACCTCCACTGAATCCCGGACACGATACCGAAATGTATAGGCATGCCGTGCGTATTAAATATAACGCTTATTTGACACAAGTTTCTCCAAAACATATTTATCAACTTGCCAGTCTTTCCCCCCTTCAATCATATTAAACAAGATATTATATAAAGAGAGTCGGCGGAGCGTTTCATTCGATAATTACAAAATTACAAACAACATTAAATGCGATATTCTAGACACAATACAATTTCGAATAACAATACAAATGACGCCAGTTACACAGATAACAAATTTTGATAAATTAATTATTTTAATGCAAGTACAGTATGTAACTCTTGCGCGGCAGCTATGCATGCCATGCTTTATGCAGCGCAACATGCTGACCCCGCCCTTGCATGTGCCTTTCGGCGCGTAGGTAGCGAACGTCAATCATCATGTGCGATTGGCAGTCATCTGCGCGTATGCGCGATTTGCCGCGCGCTGTAAACCAAGTGGCGGGCAGAGGCTCGTATCCATGATGTTGTGAAGGGCTTAAGACCCTCCCTTCTTATTCGCTGATCCCTGGGAAGGTTGTTTTCAATCGCCAATTTCGCGCGGTGATCTCGTGGGCTGTAAGCGAAAAACTACACCATATATTTGTGTTCAAGCACATTTGCAAATCATGCTTCAACGTGTAGATCATGTTTTCACTTCGATTGGCTCGGCGAGTTATGCGGTTTTAAGGTTTGTTCTCGAGTTTACGCCATGATACTGTTTCGAATCGGTGAACTGATCCTATGTTGCGTAAACGACATAAAAATTCTCTTCAGATGATACCAAATTTGTTGTTATCTTGACAACGAGATCAACCCGCGAAATTGCCCTCAAAGATGAAAATTTGAGTCAAAAATCGAGCGTTCCACATTTTTGACCAACCACGCGCGGACGCAAGATCTTCGTATTGCAACGCGTATGCAGGCGTGTGAGGTCGCATATTTTTTACGGCAACCTGCAAGCGCCTTTCAACAGTCTCGTTGCGACCCTTTTTCCTGTTAGATTTGATGCATTTTCAATTTTGAATGCATAAGATGATATTTCTACTTTGGTATAGATTTGGAAAACTGTGAAGCATGCTTTCACAAATTGATAAAATATTGCTGATTTAGGGGCTTGTTACATTCTGATCGGCATACAATTTGCACACGGGCTCACAAAACGCCGACGCGCTGCAGACTCCCTACTTTCGAGTAGACTGTGGAAATGGAGCCTCAGGCCGTCCTCTGAAAAGCTACGCTTGGATTTTGAGCGAACCCATTTGAAAATTAAAATTAAGAAAAAAGTTTGTATAATGCCACTATTTGTCTATGTTCAACAATATAAACGAATACAAAAGTGAGGAAAACGAGAAACAGTGTCGTGCAAGGGGTATTTTTTGTTTATTTTTTCTTTATTGTGCTTTTTAAAGGGAAAATATCTTTTTAATTCAATTTTTGATTTTAATTTTTTTTCACCTAATTCATTTTATTTCCAAACTCATAAAAAGCAACAAAATAATACAGGGAAGATGAGTGAACACAAATAACGGTATACATTAACAGAAAAAACATATCAATACAATTAATGTAAATCGTACGAGACGACAATATATATTCAATGTACGAGACAACAAGGGCCTACACACAAATACACTAACAAATGGTGGAGCCAGCGAAAGCCATTGGCCTTTCTATGGCTGGATTCCGCGATGTAAAGAATAAGAATAGTAAAAGCTGGACAGAGTTACATTACAATACGTGGGGGACAATTCGACAACAACTCTTTGTTGAAACAGACACTACTTTTGTTGTTCTTTAAATGATAATTACAATAATGAACTTGCAAATGCCTGCCCATAGACCACAAAAAAGTTCAAAATACAAGTACATATTTACATTTACAATTCACGTTCCTGCTAATAATGCCTTCGAAGACTCGAGTGATGCTGTTATGAATGATTGATCGGAAACACAAATGGGAGGGGCCGGAGAGTAACTATTATAAGGTCGAGGGGGTTCTGGGTCTACGATTAGAATGAAGTATAGTGGACTTAATAAATTCAGAATGAAAAAAAATGGACAATAAAAAATGAATAATAATGATGATGACTCCTAAATTGGTATTTAAGTGGATAATTCTAGTTAAGGGCACACAATATGATTGCAAAAGAAATGTTTTGAGTTTAAAGCACAAGTTTAATTTTGGCGATTTTCCATTACAAAATGTTTACACGCGAGGCCGGACAAAACGCTAATGAGGTATGATGTCATATTGCAATTAACATACAACCAATAACAGCCCGTTGATGAGAGTGACTAATGAATATTCATTAACCTGTCACGCGTTGACCCCACTCCCATATAAACGCAGGTCAACAGTATCAGCCAATCAGCGTGATATCGTTGTCCTGTTTATATGCATAATAGCTATAGCGCGCGTTGGAGCTGGGCTCGCCGCGCGCGCGCCCGGGAGAGCGAAGAAAAAAAACAAAACCACGTACCATGCGTAATTGCATGTGCGATTGTTGTGCGCAGTACAGTATGTGTGCAATGTGCTGTGAGCTGTTATTATATTTCTCATGTGCCAATATTGAAACAATGAGAAAAGAAACTCAACAGTGAGTGGAAATATATGTACAAGACCACAGTTAGGTTTGTGCCTTACACGGTTTCTTTCAAATGAAGTACATCGAACCAACCTTGAAGGTTAGTTAGTAATCCTTTTTCTTGATGAGGTTCTTGCTACAAATACAATGTCCGAGATCACTGCAATGTGAATACTAGTACACCGCACAGCCAGGGCCCAGGGCCAGGCTTCAAAATCTCGTGTTAATCGACTGGAGAGTTATGAATTAAAACAGGCATGAAAACTTACCAGTTTGAAATGTGATCTTAATTTTTATGAGAAAGTCATAGGGAGGATTAACCTGCCCTCCTTTCCCTCCCTTACTTAGATCTAACATATTTAACAGAAATTTTCTGTTAAAACTTACCGACATACGACGGTACCGGTACATAAACAACACCGCGCGCTAGTATAGCGCATGCGACCAAAAACAAATAACAAAGACGCGTCCATGATATGAGAAGGGCAGACGCAAAGAGCAATAAGTGAAGGAATAAATAAATTGATTAATTAATGAGTAAATGAATAAATTTATTAACTCTCTATTGTTAATTATTAAGGAAAACATTCAATAACAACAATTATAATTGCCATTAGAACTAAGGGGTGTAAGCGCGCGCCGCGCGTGGACCTGAAATAACTTGTACCGTCCTAGGTCAAATCAACGCGCCGCTGGCCGCCGAAGGGCGTGTAGACTCATGAATATAGAAATATCCACCGCGTTGACTGCGTCGCCCGAAACTATTAGCCATCAGAATGCTGCATCCAAAAGATCAGCGCGTGTTAAAAAGAGATTACTAAGAGGCAGATTCCGTCTGAAAAGACGGTTTAATAATATCTGCATAGGTACCTATGAAAGTTTTTCAAGTATTAAAGTATGCAATTTCATGAGATTACTTTTTGACTGTGTGGAAGAGGGGGGAAAAGGGAAGAGATAATGGTCTTTGGCGGTCTCAAAGTAGCTTCTGCATGACAAGACCTTTCCTGCCTGCTTCACCGTCACGCGCCATTATATAAAGCACGCGAAAATGTATGTCTTTCACGGCGCAACCGACTCCGAAGAGAAAAAACAAGCTTAATTTTCAACTCAAAGGTAGCTCTGTCCAGACGCCGTAGCGTAGCACGGCGTCTGGCCTATACTTCGCAGTCTCGTAGGGTCGAGGTGCACTGTTTGCGGGGCTTCTTATTACAAACAAAAAATTAATTAAATGTGTCCACCCACAGACCTACAATGTCTATAAGTTGCAAGCGCTTACTCAAACTTAGAAAAAATAATGTAGAACTCACGTCAAATCCGAGATGTCTTCTTCCGTCAGTGCTATAACGCTAGCGGGATGTAATCCGCAAACCTACCGGTAACCGGTAATCGGAAAGTTCAGGTCAAAAGACGCCCGATCCCATTTCGATCCGATCGAGCAACTACGAGGCGCACGTCCGTTCATGACATGGCGGCTGTTTCGCTGGCGCTCGCATGCCTGATCGATCGAAATGGGATCGCGTCATTTTTGACTAGAACTTTCGCGATACCTCGGTAGTTTGCGATTACATGCACTGCGAGCGAACTCCATAGACATAGCACGGAAAAACAGCTCCGTGCAATTCGTGAGACTGAAGGCGGAAAAAATTCGGATTTTGGGTGAGTTCTACATACATTACAAAAAGTATACACGCGAGGGCGGGACAAAACGTTAATGAGGTATATTCATTACTGCAATTAACATACCACCAATAACGCCCGTTGATGAAAGGACTATTGAATATCATTAACACTGCACCGTTGAACCCACTAGCATAAACACAGGTCAAAAAATATAGCCATCAGCGCCCTATCGTGTCCTGTTCATCATTAATGCATAATAGCTAGCGCGCGTTCAGACTCTACTGGGCGCGCCGCGGCGCGCCGCGGCCGGGGAGCTGGCTACTGCGCTAGTATACAAATATTGACTGTCATGAAGGATGGGGGGAAATTATCACTCAGAGTGCTGTTCATACCGGCCTTTATCATCCCGAGGCGAAGCCGAGGGGTTGATAGAAGTAAGGGCCGGTATGAACAGCACCGAGGGACGCGATAATTGAAACCACCACTCCGATTACAGAGCACCAATATTGTTTTATATACCTCATCCTCTTAACTGATCATAAATCAGTCTAACAGTTAAGTGTGTTATGAAAAGAATCCACAATTTTTAATTTTTTTAATCACTCCACAATCTGTTAAATCAACATGCCGCGCCGCGTTACAGCTTGTGCCGCGATAACCGAAGTCGTCCGTGTATTAGTACGTTACCGGTGCGAATAACATCTATATCGTACTAACCCTACCTAGCGATTCGCCAAATGTTGCATGTTGAAAGTACGGCCTAATCCCAATTCTCAAAGACAAGAATCGGGTACTGATTTATCCTTGTAATTTTTAACTATCGGCTTTCTTCTGTAAATGTTCTAAATCCTCTTCAATCAGTGCAGTAGCCCTATTCCGTATCTACAGTACGTGTCGTTGTAACGCGCTTTCGCGCTAAATCGCCGTGAACCAAAGATCTAGCGCCGCGCTGCTACGCGTGCTGTATCATCTTTGGTGGCTAACAGGACGCGCTAGTACGTGTGTCTCGGCAAGATCGATGGGTTACGGCGACCTATCACAGGGTTTGGGGCCTATGCATTTGACCTTAGGTCAAGTGAAGGCACCCTAAACCCTCGAGGCAATGATAACTAGATTACGCGTGTATCGTTTATACAGTTTTTGACCAATCAATGAAGAATCTTTATCATGAGGTATATAACTAGCTATATACGCAGCTGCTGCAGGCTAGCGCAGCTGAGCGATTTAAAAAAAAAAACATTTTGTTTTTGCGCGCAGTATATCGCAATGATAAAACTCGTGGCATGTGCAATTGTGAGCTGATAACGTTAAGATTTCTCATGTGGCCAATATTGAAAAATGGAGGAAAGGAACTCAACAGTGTGTGGAAATAACTGTAAAGACAGCAATAAGTGTAATGCCTACACAGTTTCTTTCAAATGAAGTAGTCTACAAGTCATCGAATCAAACTAACGTTAGAAGGTTAGTTTCTATTAATCTTGATTGATGAGGTTATTGGACCGACCTAACTAACAGTTAGATTTCTCATGTCCAAATATTGAAAAAAAAAATGAGAAAGGAACCCCAACATCATGTGGAAATAGTGTACCTTTGAGTTTCTTTCAAATGATAGTAGGCCTACATCGAATCAAACTAGAAGGTGAGTTCTACTCTTGATGAGGTTATTGGACCTAGCCACTAACGTTAGCCTGTAGGTTAGGTGTACAGTGCAGTGTAGTAGCCAGTAGAGCAATGTGAATTCATAGGCTACACATACAGCCAGCTTCAAAATCTCGTGTTAAATCGACCTAGAGAGTACGAAATTAAAAAAGAAATGAAAACTTAACGCAGTTGAATTTGATTAATTTTATGCGAAAGCCAAGGTTGGATTAACTATGCCCTCTTTCCTTACAAACAATTTCTGTTACGGATAAACGAACTCTGACGGGTACGTACGGGTACGTACTTAAGTACGTTACCGGCAGCCAGTCAATTAAAATTTGTAATTTTCTACGCCGCATCGTTTTTTTCTACGACAACTACTTTTTCCCCTACCGCCACGATAGGCCAAAAACAAAAATCCCACTTTTGGCTGTACGACAAGCCTCTAACAAAATAAGCTTAGTAAATTGCAAGAGATTATTTTGAATTGAGAAGTTGACATTCGTGATCACCTTCGATAATCGGCATGGGTAGGTAATGGTTTTTCGTAATTACACGATATCGATATCTACAAATCATCAAAAATACTACTTCGATTTCCCCTCCGATGGTCATTTTCCCTGTATGGTCCCTTCCCCTACGGTTGCTAAAATCCCATACGTAGGGATTTTCCCAACGAGTCCACAACGACCTCGCTGCACGCGCGCGAACCGAAAAAATAATAACAAAAACGCTCCATGATATGAGGAGGGGAGACCTTAAAAGAAGTGAGCTTAATGGAGCATAACAATAAATGAATTGAATAAATAAATTAATGAATGAGCGTTAACTGCATACATTTATTAATGCCTCTTGTTAATCTGCTAGCAATAACAATTTAATAACAACAATTTTAAGTGTTTATTAAAGCATGAGGGTGAAGCGGCGGGCACGCGTGGAACCTGACATAATTGGACGCGTCCATACATTTTACATGTGTTTTCAATCAGCGCGCGGCTGCTGGCCGCTAAGGTATTTACACTCATGAATATTAAATGATATTATCAACGCGGACTGCACCGCCCGAAAAACTATAACCAATCGGATGCTGTATCCCGAAGTGATTCCGCGTTAAAAGAGATTACTGAACAGCAATTCTCTAAGGAGGCGGTTTATTAATAATTAGCATAGTACCTATGGGAAAATTTTTCCAAAATTTCAGATATTTGATATGAACATTCATCTAGTATTATGTATTCATTTGCATGATTACTTTTTGATTTTACGAAGGATAATGGTCCTTCTTTTACGTCTCAAAGTAGGCCTTTCCGACAAGATTTTTTCCTGGCCTGCTCACCGTCCGCGCCATTCATATAAACAAACTTTTGTGTCTTTACGGCGCACGGTCGATTCCCGAAGAGACAAAACACCTAATTTTCAAACTCAAAGGTACCTCATGTAAAATTTCAGACACAAATGTACAATTTTGGCATCTACACAAGTTGTACGAACTAGATTTTCCATTCTAACGCGTTACTTTTACTTCTTGTTACATATGACGCTTTCGGGCTCGTACAAGTAGAGCTGCGTGTATTAGCCGCTATACCTGCCTATCGCTCAGATTAGTGGCTATTCAAATCGTCTCTGCTATGGAAGATGTCCCTGGACTTTTGTAATAGATTTTTTCTAAGTTTTATAATGCGGCTGCAACTATTATAGACAATTTGAGTGTCTGTGCGGTGGACACTTTAAAAAATTTATATCGTTGTAGATAAAAGCCCCGCCAAACAGTCGCACCTCGGACCGTGTCGCAAACCGACTACGAAAAGCACATGGTGTACAGTAGCATTCCGCCTGCGCAGCGCGGATGCTTGTATTTACTCAAAAGGTACCTATGTAAAATTCACAAAATTGTAGGGTAAAATGGGTAACTGAAACACTTAGCTTTAAATGAGCTCAAGACTAAAGATAATTGTAATATAATTTGAAAAATATTACCTTTATTTAAGGTGTATGTTTCATGATGACCTTTAAACTATGTTGTGAGCAAAACCATAACGTTACCAAATAAAAAAAGGTAATTGGCAGCTGTCCAGTTACCCAAAATTGGACCCAACCGTGGGGTACTGGAACAGTGGGTGGTAAGTGAACAGCGGTTTTATTTTGCTTTGCCAGGAACATAATTTTCATAGCGTTCACTATTTAAAATGCGGAGCACTAGTTGCTTTAGCATAAATTTGCAACAAATCAAAAAAAATAATACAGAATTGTCATTTTTATGTTTTTTTATAGTGCTATTGAAAAGTCAGCGCATTTCTGCTCCTCGGCGCACCAGCGGAATCCCGTTTAACACGGGAAACTGAACTCAAAACGGCGCTTTTATGTTCCGGCCGTGATTGCTTAAAATAGGGAAAGTTTCCAAAAATCTTCGGACGATTTTGAAAGTTTAAAATGTTTTGCTTAGGAGATGATACCAAATTCACAGTTATTTCTAATAGGGAAACGGTAGTAATTTTGACTTAAAATTTCCCTTTTTCAGATTGTCAATGGGATGTGTTCATTTTCTCCCATTTGGCGGGGTGCGTTGGACAATCAAATGGGCCGTCAAATATTACTGGGCGTTTATATAAAAAATCTTTCCCAGGATCGGTTCATGAAACTAGACATTTTCAGGCATTAAGTACATATACCAATCATATTTATTCGTCGAGGGAAAACGGTATAATGTTAACATGAATTCAGCATATATTCTGATAGTTCGGGTTAATGACGTATGCGACCACGTGTGGCATGCCACTCAGCCGCGTTGAATGCGACGCGCGACTATTGTCAAATAGGCGCGTTCTGGCTGAGACAACACGTGCAGCCGACAATAAGCGTGAATTTTCTACCCGCATAATTACGCCGAAATTGCCATCTATCAGCAGTAAATACCCGATATGTTTGCTTAAAACTTGACCGAATATGTTTAATAATGGAATCAAAGGTCAGCTACTGGAAAGAGGATATATTATCCTTCATTTTATGTCAAAATTGTGGAAGGTTAAATAATTTACTTGCTAATAACCCATGTGAAAAGTTGTTAAGGAATTTGTTTTGTTTCGTTAATTTTCGATGATTATGTCATTTCATTTTCACCAAAAAATTCAAAGATGACAATTGGACTTTAACTCGCTGAAATTTTCCTGCAAAAGATACATTGTCGTTTATAAAGCCAAGGTAACACCCGAAAATATCATTGATTGGATATGCCTTACAAGCGCGTATAGCTCACGCTGAGTGACTGGACTGTCTCGGCTCGTGTAGACGAAATGCGCGTTCGAAGTAAAGTTTTTCAATACGAAGCAAAATTCAGATTTCTTCTCCGTTTTTTACATCAACCTAAGTCAAAAGTGGATTTAGGTACAAAATGCATAATTTTTATCAATAGATCTTGAATTTTGTAATTTGATATTCAAACCTCGCAAAATTTAACAAAGTACGTAATTGATATTTAATCCTAAAAAAATAATTACAAATGTGTTCGAAACATCAATTCAGTCAAGCGTGTCCGACATTACCCAAAGGGGATCCGTTGTGGGTAACCTGGAAGCACCCGTGTAAACAATGACTCATTTAAATGCGAATTTGCATAATTTTCTCATGATTCTCGCTATTACTTCCATTCTTGCTTCATTTGATTATAATAAGCAAACAAATTTTTCAATTTTTTCTTGTGACTCCAAGAAATAAATTCATAGATTTAGCATTTATAACCTTAAATTAGTATTATTTTATCAACCTTGTCCTCCTTTTTATGGTTGGTATCAAAATTGACATTATCTGAGTCAATCATGCGCACGTAACCCAGTTTGGTTATAAAAAGAAAGCAAACATATGGCGTTGGATATCACTCGGTAGTATATCGCCATATTTTATTCTTGATTGAGGCCAATATATTGTCCGTGTTCCAGTTACCCCACTGTTCCAGTTACCCCAATTTACCCTATATTTTTGGCATCTACACCAAGTGTACGAACTAGATTTTCATTTTAATGAGTTACTTTTACTTCTCGTGATATCACTGAGTAGCTTTGGGCTCATGAAGTAGAGCTTGCGTGTATTAGCCCTATACCTGTCTATGCGCTCAGATCAGTGCTATTTCAAATCGTACTCTGCGTATGGAAGATGTCCTCTAACTTTTTGTAATGCTTTTATTTGAAAGCTTTATGTCCAAAAGTCATATCCATGGGCGTAAATCCGGTCCGAGGAGTGGGGGGGGGGGTGATCGATGAAATTTCCAAATTTTGGAGACACCCCAAATCAGGGCAATTTCTTGAAAACTGGGGACACAAACAATGTACAAAATATATCACTATCTCTAGCATTGGCACATAGCCTTTGGTGATTACATCTTAGACTTATTTCGAAATATGTCTCTTGATCTTTTGTTGTAATATAAAAGCAGTATATATATACATGTACATGTACCACGGCATTTAATTTTGCGGTTGGGTTTTCACGGCCAAATCAATTAATGTGCGAGCGAGCGAAGCGAGCGAGAAAATTTTCAGTACCTAAGCCTGCATGGTGTCCAATAACATCATATAAAAGGCGAACATGTTTGCTGTTTGTTTTTGAGAGACTGAAAAGATCTTCAAACATAAATAATTAAATATATTTGATAGATATGTAGAAATTATTTGTTCGAAGTCGCACAAATTAAAGAGGAAAATGGGGGCATGTTAACAACAAGTAATATCACCTAACAAAACGCAGTACCGGCAGAACAGGTGCCTTTAAAATGTGAACAAAAAGGCTACACGGGTGGAAAAAATGATGAATTGTTTTTATCTGAAAGGAGAAGAATTATGGAAACAAAATGGCACTCATTCCAAGGGATCAATTGATGCAAATAATTCAAAAGCATAATTGCAAAAAAAAAGAGAAACATTAATAGAAAGGAAATATCTTTAGGGGTTTTATGAGGAGTAAAGGGGTACACTCTAAAAACAATCTAGTTAAATGATTGACTATATTTCCCAGTCAAGTCCCTTTTACTATCATTGATGAATACTAGTAACTAAGTGAAATAGTTGCGTGAAACGGGTTTCCCTTGATGCGCTTAGGGAACAAGCGCGATCGCTTATTGGCCCATTCCGCTTTGCGTGTGAAGCGTCTTTGGTAAATAAATACAAATTGTACAAGTCTTCGCTGCGCTGCATTACGTACGTTTTGCATGCAAACTAGTACAGTACCTGTATACCTGCGCTGCGCTAGCGCTGCATGCACCGTACCGGTACGCCGAGTCTGAGCTAGGGAACTAGCTAGCTGTAGGGTGGGGGGTTGAGTATCCGGACACTAAGAG
>JZLH01S0062835.1:0-19001 GCA_001188425.1 Eucidaris tribuloides | reverse complement strand
TGATGAGTGAGTTTCCAAATTAGTCTAGGCGATCGCTGTCGCGAAATTGTTCAGATGATGATAAAAAGCCATGAAATTTGCACATATGTAGTCACATCATTCTAAACATTTTCAGCTGTGGACCCAATGCAACTGTTAATAGCATTAGCAAACGGTTCCCAAGTAACATATTTTCACATAGAAACCAACATGCAAGATACCTGCAGACCAATATTTACCGAACAATTTTAATTGTATTTCAATATCTGCAGCTTCAAGCTTCATACCAATCACACTTGAGCAATCATAATGTACATACGTAGAAACAGTTGCTAGGCCACATTTTTCTTGGCAACCACTGCATATTTCGAATTTTGCAGAGCCAATTCTTACTCAACATTGTAACGTATATATATATGCATTACTATCGTAAAGGGTTTTTATTGCAGGAATGTAGCCTCAGTTTTGTAAAATAATGTTGGAAAAAACTGACATTTGAGAGCCACAACATATTACACAAACCATATCAACTAAAACAGAATGAAATATCAACTAAAAGAAAAGAATTTCTTCAGTCATATACATCAGCATTATGAAAGAAGGAAATGATAATGGGAAGAAGCTGAGGGTGCATTACATAAGGTGACATAAAACTCAGTTGTAGGGTATGGAATGCACTCTGATTGGAGAATCATGGAGCGAGCTGAAGTGGCTACACCACAATAAATCAAGAAGAGTATGAAAGCTGTTAGTGGACGAGAATGACTCCCTGCCGAATCAACCCAATTATCAACCATCCCAGGAACAAAGTCGTACTCGACCTCAACGAACAAGCACAGCATTCGAAGAAAGAGAGAACATGGGCCATCTCTCAAAAGTGAATCCTTTTTCTTTTTTTGCAAGACGGTATAGTTGCATGGCCAAAAAGAGATGCGGCAATTAGGCATTTCTTCAGCCATGAAATCTCATTTCACCAGCCTTTCTTTCTATGGAGAGTACATCTGGGGAATAAGTTGCCGATTCATGGTGTCTTGAACAACATGTTAAGTCTGATTCGTGTGATTCAAAGGCCAGGGAAGGATTGTTCATCAATGGATGGTGCTGTCATGAACGTCTTAGAACTGCGTCATTGAAAATATTTGGCAACTGTGCTTGTAATGTTATTTTGTCCCACACATCAATAAAAAATCACCAAGATCAACGAGTATAATAGTTTTGGGTATCAACACTTGAACGGTCTAAAGGCCACAGACCAGAGAATAAGCATATGGGACCGTAGCCAACGATAGCCATTGTTGACGCGTGTCCAAGCCCGTGCAGCAGATCTCCGCACCAGTTTTCCTTTCTATTGAATGGCACAAGATGGAATTGCTCAAACATTCTTGATGTGCACTCGGTTTGGTTAAGCTGCATCGCAGTAGAAAACCTCCTGTTGTTATTGATGGTGCCAGTGTAAACGGGTTTTAACCTGCATGAGACACATCCAACATTACTTCTGCATCATGAGAGGAGATTCAAGATCTGGTACATGATTTGCTGATGCCGTAAGACAGGGCTTTCAAAGATTCTTGATCAGACCATAGATTGCTGATAAAGTTGTGCCGGGACGCGAACAGCAGCTAGAAAGTCTGCATTCTGGCCTGCTTCGGACAGTGCCAAGAACTTTCACTACATCCCAGGGCTCAGAAGATAAGCGCCCGCTCACTTGGTCCACAAAAATTATGGTATCCAGTGTTCCCATGTTTTCACGCTCTGGGACACTGTCCTAGTTTGCCCAAGTGGAAAGAAGAACAGCATGGAAAGTTTGGGAGCTGACACATTGATGAACTTCCTGAGCTTCTTTTGAGCTGCACATAACACGCAGAACAATAGTTTGAAGAGACTGAGGCTTTCTAGAACTTCACCATCTCGCTCTGTTTGAAAGTTGTATTCACATTAAAAAGGACGTCAGATGATTGGCCAGGACTGCTTACAGCAACTATCATCAGGAGCGGTAGCATTGCGAGGTGAGGCACTATTGATGGACTGTTAGTACGTCATACAGCCAGTGCCCTTCTTCTCCTGAATTGTGGAGAGACTTGACTAGAACAAGTGAGCGCCCCTGTGCTGACAATAATATGCCATGCCACAGAGGCTGCTGGAAGTGTCATGTTAGGAGCAGTGTTAGGAGAAAAGCAAATGTAGTTAATGAGTGACGCATCAAATTGCACTGTTTATTGCACATGCCAGCCGGATTTGTACAATGCCTGAAAATAATGATTAAGACTCTTGATGGTGAGATAATATTTTATTGTTGAGAAATTATCTGACAAAAAATCTAGGCCATGTTTTCATAAATATACTGCAAAAAACTGAACTTACTAGTAATTTGTGTATGATATACAAAACACCAATGAGATCCATATGCAGGGATTGTTTTCATCATGTACAACAGCTGGCTGCTAGGGTAATAGGGTCACTAAGCAATTTAACCTGAAATTAGGGTTGTTTGTCATTAACATCAATCAATGACAACAATCTGTACAAATTATATATACCGAATAATCTCTGCTACAATTGTTAGGTTGAACCATTTTACAAGTAAAAATTAAATATACTTTGCGTTTATCGGTTGCTAGCAAACAAGAATACGTTTTTTTCTGTTGACATGACAGTGTTTGGGTTCGAATCATGATATTAGATAGTTTTGATGCTAAAACCTATAGCATCATCCTTTTGAAAATGGATTAGATATGCTTAATGGCTCCGTTGCTTATGAGCAATAAGTTTTAGAACCGTTGCTAAGAAAACATGCCGTATCCGTTTGCTCCACCTTGAAATAATCAGTAAGACCCAAATATAAGTTGTGCCAAATGTCATGCTTTTTATCTTACTGAACAATTTGGCCCATAGGTTGCAGCCGATCGCGCTAGACTAAATGTGCTCTTTGGTCCTTCATGTGAATTCTATGTGAAAAAATGGCATGGCATTGTGAAACAACACACCTGCACAAAGTAAGCAACAGACAACAAGTAAAAAAATAAACAAAACAAAAAAAATGTATGGGCATTAAAACGTACATAAGCATATTAAGTCTCACAGACCTTTCACACCTTTAACACCACAAAGTAATAAAAAAGTCGAGCGGCATTAGCTCATTTCGTGATTTTCTCAGAGCAGAGGTATCACGGCAATAGACCTTCAACCTCTGAACATTTGGGGATGGACTCCGGCCTGCCTTTACGGAAGAGAAGTCACAAATGCAAACAACATTGGCAGGTCTGCGTCAATTACTGGAGACGAGTGGAATGCCATCCACAGGCAACGAATCACAAAGCTCATAAACACATGGCGAGGCATGTGCCAGGCGGATACAGGTGTGGGCACGTCGCACGGTCATCCACTCCAATACCTGAACTCTGCATAAGTCATTAAATGCAAATGAAAATTGATGAAATCAAAGAAATCAACGTGAAGATTCACACGAAAACCAATGTAGAATCAAGATACCTGCCACTTTGATGCTTGTTATTTGTTGTCGTTTAATGTGAGTGAAAGTCTGAGGAAATTAAAATGATTGTGTCCAGTCTATGATAAAATGCCATAATTCTTTTTTTTAATTTACTTGATTTATGGTTTGTTAATTTGTTTTAATGCATGTGCATCTTGATATTCCAATCCAATGCAATTTTCACATCTAGAAATACATACAAACCGAAGAGACAAATTAGGAAACTCGCCACTCAACACAACACAAGTAATGTGTTAGCTTACCGAACTTTGGTAATTTTTGACAGCTTTTCCAATTATTACAGCTTATTACACCACATTTATTAAAACACTGCCCATTTCTTAGATGGCATATCGTAAACAAAGATTACGGCATATCATTTTAAAGAAATTAAAATATCTGTTCAGACAAGTCACCAATTGCATTGAATTAAATTAACCACAAAACGGAGATAAAGCTTAGATTCAACTTCGATTATGCCAACCATTTTTTTGAGAGCTTTACTACACTCAGTTCAATTAAATCTTCATCCACATGTCACTTAACTGGACTTATTGGAATTCTTCATACAAGTGAGAAATCTGTATAGCAAGTATTTTCAGTACCATACTATGTGAATCAAGTTTGACAGATACAACAAATTGATGCCAAACTCAATTGTTTGAAATTGATCATACTTTTTTATATTTATTTGTTGATTTGTATTACTCATTGTTTTGTATCTTCATGTCCATAGAATACTTAAATAATATTGTACAATTTTTACGTATGTATTTTGCAATTTTTGCCACAGTCGATACTGGAAGAAAACAACAGAAGAAGAGAAAATAGTATGCCATACTCATGTGAATCAAGTCTGAGTAGTTACTGACTAATGACTAACCCCGTTACGCATATAATTATTTTTGAAAAGAGAGATTATGCAGGCAGGACTTTCTTTACCTAGTTGCTTACAGGAACAGGTGGACCCTAATAATGTTAAACCATACAGGATTCAGAGATCTTGGCGTGGCAACGGTTACAGAAAGACCACAACACATACAATCTTGGTTATAAAAAACAGTTTACAAGTTTGGGTCGTATAGTTAATTTTACGTTCTGCATTTGCATTCTTTGTGGCAATCAAAAAAGATCAAAGCACTCTTCATGTTAAATGGCCAAATTCATTATATGAAAACCTCATATCTATAAGCTGAATTCAGAAAGATTGCTAACTGATTGATAAATACAGAAGACTACATTGTTGATCAACTCATGGGATATCCATTATCATTGTAGTTCAAATGATTTGTATCAGAATTGCCTAATTTTGCATACCATATTATCACATCTGTAGGTACGTTACGTTTTATTGTAAGGAAATATTTCTAGGCATCCAGAAGGTTTTATTGAACCAAGTCCTGCAATGTCCACATTGCTAGTATCTTCTTAGTTCTGTTCTAAGTAAGTGATTATTGCAATGGGACACTTCTTTCTTCAATTCCTCTAAATCAGATTGACTCCGGTGTTCCACAACGATTACCAATGAGGCGGCAACGATAAATTTCTGACAAGTTTCTCAAGTGATCAACCTTCTATCAAACACTCCATATGAACTCACTACACTGGACTTCCCTTGAAAGAGAATAATTTTCACTATCTTGATTTGATTCAGACATCAATAACACAGCTCCAGAGTACTTACGCAAAATTGTCTGAAATTTTAATACACCACCCAGACATCATAATAGGGTCAGCTAAGTGACCCATGCATCAGTCTAAAAATATTCAGTTACTTCGCACACTCTAGCCTGGTGAAATAGAAACATTATTACTGACTGTCAAGCTATCAAAACTACTGGAATGGATTTGCCACTTACAATAAGACGTAATTCATACAAATACCTATTTTCCAAAAGGCCATTAAAAACCCATTTTTTAGCAATTCCTCGTAGTTTATAGATTACATAAGCTTTGTATACCAATTGTAAGCGCATGTTAGAGCTTATTGGGAAATGACACCCTCCTCCGATCTCACATATTCAGTTACTCGAACACATTAGGCCGGCTAGACTAAGAACTTTACATGTGTACAGCTAACAAAATACAATGGAAATGATTTGCCACTTACAATAAGCAGTTTCATCGAATACTATTCAAAAGGCATTAAAAAACCCATCTGTTTTAGCAGTTTGTGTATTTAAGTTACATTGTAGTTGTATAACCAATTGATAAAGCCGCTGTGGGACTAATGGCGAAAGCGCAGTATAAGTGAATAATATAATAAATAAATGATATATATTAACCACATTGCAATACATTTCAATTCAGATCACATAAGATGTATTTTACGTACACACAATACCACAATTATATGTATCTTGAATACCATAATCACTTAACAAACTGTAAACATTATTGAAAGTATAAATTATTTGTTCTTTGTACATTAATTGAAATATGCATTTATCTTTTTCTTAAAAATTATCCGTTGAGGACCTGTGAGGCCACGTTTCTTTTTCACTCTGAGGAAGAGTTGATATAGAAAACTACCACTAACACACGGTGGGGACAGCGTAGGACAACGTAGTAAACAATAATAGGGACATTGAATTTTCCGTTTTCCAAAAATCTTGAAATATCCGTTTCAAACTTGGTTTTCTGAAAAGGAAATTTACCGTTTATGCCAATAGTACTTATGTATAGCATGAAAAAAGACAATTCCAGTTTATCAATTTAACATAAGACTATAAACAAATATTTCTTGCTGTATTACTGAGTATTTTGTGTACACTTTATTCTTATTTATGTTCTTGAGTTTCAGTGTTTTTTCATTGCAAAAAGTTAAAAATTTGAGAAATAAAAGCAAAGTTTTTCCATACTATTTCCGATTTACAGTTGTAGTTTCCGGAAATTCCGTCGCCTTTTCCTTATCCGCGAGAAGATCACCCTGTCCTAACATAGTACAGCGTAACATCATAAAGAATAATACTCTTGTCATACTTTTTAAGCGCACAAAATAATCCTGCTATAGATGTTCTTTGTTGCTTTGTTCCAAGCTTTTGTAAGGGGAGCAGGATACAGCTCCTCATCTTCATACAACTTAGGTTTTGATTATAAAGTAATGAGGCCTGTAAAATTATAACAAAAGAGCAATTTTTTAAAAACAAGCGTTTGTTGTAGTTGAACAATATGTGAGTTGATATAACATTCCACAAGGGCATAAAGGCTATAAACATGTTTGAATGGGAGTTTATCTGAAATAATATATGATAACATTTTTCAACTTAATAATTGTTTGTTTGATAATAGGTTCTACAGAAATGAAAGGCTGTCATCTAACAACATAACAGACTTTTTAACTGGTAACTGAGTGTGAATGACTAGTTCCTGCAAACATACATTTTTTTTTTTTAAACGTTATTTCAGGAGAGCCTCATTGCACTGGCAGCAAATAACTGCTCTTGCCAGCCTAGACCCAAATGTATGAGAACGAAATAAGACAATGCAACCTATATGTGTATACCAGACAAGTATGTAGTACGTTCAGAAATATATCTATGTTGACTGTCTCTGCCAAAATTTGACTTGTGACGTTGTCGGTATCATAAAGTATGAGATATTTCCTGATCTAAGCATACAATGTTGAGCTTGCAATACTAGTTAAAAAAAAGACACTAACCACTATACAAAGTATACGTCTTTATTTGTCAGTTGTTGGAAATAGAATGGAGATTTCTCGTGTCCTAACTTCTATTTCTTAATATTCTCAAGTATGAATTGATTAATTATTCAACGATGTTACTGGTGCATTATGTAGTTAATTACTATAAATTATGTACAAATTATCGATATAAGTATAACTATAGCAACATTTTCATTTTGTTACAATACTTTAAACGCTGGACGAATCAATGCTATATGTCAGTGCGACAAAGATTCAATATTCAATTTACAACCACTATTTCATTGGTTACTGCTTGCTACTGCATAAATATAAAACACAAAAAAAGAATACTTTGATAAGATGCTTAGATAATAAACCAAATGTATACTTAAACAACAGGACATAAATTACCAACAGTAAGGGTCAATCACCACCTGCAAATAAGTTAGTTTAGATGTTCTTTGCAAATATAAAATATACTTCTTATAAATTATGCTGTTCAATATACCTTGACGCGTCTATGACTACAACGTCATCTCACACAGAAATCACAATAACAAATACAGAATCTATTGTAATGATCTGAAACAAGTATTTACAATGTAAAACATGAACCGCGACTTGAAATTCTGGAAACACTCTACAGACGCATCAAGATATATTATGTACAGGGTTCTCCTAATGTGAGGTATTAACAAGCCACTACGTTTGTCGCATGGAATTTAACGTTGCTGAAAAGAATGCAAACAAGCAATGGCACTTAAAGAATCTCTACAACAACAAAAATTGTGTGACTTACCGAACTTTGGTCATTTTGCAGTTTTTCAATTTACACTTTACACCACATTTTAAGATACTGCTCTTTCCCTGATGGCATATTCATAATAAATAGGGTATCATTTTAAAGAAAATTAACTAATCTTTCCAATGATACCAAGGTTGCATTGATTATCACTATTAAACGGGAGATATAACAGATCAAACTCAGATTTCCAAACTTTTTTTGAGGAGTTTATAAGAAATACTTTTGTCACATATTGACAAAATTGAGTTAGTGATTGTTTTGAAGTCGTTAGATGCAAGGAAATTTTTTGACTATCAATTTGACTCTTCCTTAGTAGGGGTCAGGGAGGGGTCAATCAGGGTCAATTTCTTCAAAAAGTATCTTAGATTACTCACCTAGTCACAAGGATTAAGAAAATATATATCATGTATTTTGTGCTTTGTTGATGAGATATGGGGTCACTTCCGGTCAAAGGTCAAATAAGGTCAAATTTTAACAACGTCCAATTCGACAAGTTATCACATTTTTCGTCTCGCTGAGGACATTCCAAAAATATATACAAGGAATATATCAGTTTTGATAAAATAGGTTTATAACATGGTCTTATACTTCTTATACTACACTTTTCACTTGTCCTAGGATATAATCATCGGAGGGGGGGGGGGGGGTAGTCTCGATCCAGGGCAGGGGTAATTGTCCAGAGGGTACCAAACAGATATCACAAGACTTCTCTGGTTGAAAGAATATAATATGGCATTTTGGAAAATCTGTCCAGAGGGTACCAAACAGATATCACAAGACTTCTCTGGCTGAAAGAATATAATATGGCATTTTGGAAAATCTGTCCAGAGGGTACCAAACAGATATCACAAGACTTCTCTGGCTGAAAGAATATAATATGGCATGTTGGAAAATCTGTCCAGAGGGTACCAAACAGATATCACAAGACTTCTCTGGCTGAAAGAATATAATATGGCATTTTGGAAAATCTGTCCAGAGGGTACCAAACAGATATCACAAGACTTCTCTGGCTGAAAGAATATAATATGGCATTTTGGAAAATCTGTCCAGAGGGTACCAAACAGATATCACAAGACTTCTCTGGCTGAAAGAATATAATATGGCATTTTGGAAAATCTGTCCAGAGGGTACCAAACAGATATCACAAGACTTCTCTGGCTGAAAGAATATAATATGGCATGTTTGGAACACTGTATCCAGAGGTACCAAAACAAGACTATCACAAGACTTTCATGCTGAAGGAATTATAATAATAGGCATTTTTTGGGAAATTCTGTCCAAGAGGGTACCAAACAGATATCACAAGGAGATTCTTGAGCTTGAAAGGAATATAATTATGGCATTTTGGAAAATCTGTCCAGAGGGCTACAAACAGATATCACAAGACTTTCTTCTTGGCTGGAAAGAATATTAATTATGCATTTGGAAATCTGTCAGAGGTTTACCAACACAGATATCACAAGACTCTCTGGCTGGAAAGAATAAATAATTGGCATGTTTGGGAGAAAATCTGCTCCAGAGGGTTACCAACAAGATATCACAGACGGTTTTCTTACTGCGTGCTGAAAAGATATAATATGGCATTTTGGAAAATCTGTCCAGAGGGTTACCCAAAACAGTATTCACCAAGGGGACTGTGCTTCTGGCCACTGGAAGAATATTAATACGCATTTTGGAAAATCTGGTCCAGAGGGGTACCAAACCAGATATCAAGACTTTCTCTGGCGCTGAAGAATATAATATTGGCATTTTGAAAAATCTGTCCGCGAGCTGGTACCAAACACGATATTCACAAGAATTCTCTGGCGCTGAAAGGATATAATATGGCATTTTGGAAAATCTGTCCCAGGGGTTACCAAAACAGATATCACAAGACTTTACTTCTTGGCTGAATAGAATATTTAATAATGGCATTTTTGGAACAAATTTTTAACAGTGAGTTAGGCTAACCATTGGTGGAGCTTTTCATATTTAAACAAAATGTCAAAAACTTTGGATTATTGAGCTACATAAGTTAGTGTTTTCAAATGCGGACAAAATAAAACACCATGAATACAAAAGTTTGCGAAAGTTTTACACTCCCAATGCCAAGTTTACTATGAATAAACAATAAAACTCGGGGCGAGTTTTATTAATCTAGGTGTACACACAGTAAGTCTATGGGAGGAAATGGGCAAGTGAATCTGGTCAACTTACGACGTTCCCTTTTTTAAAGCACTAAATAATCCTTTTGAAATACAATTTTTTCAGGGCTTTATTTTTAGACCTCATCAAAGACACTGGTAGCATGGGGAATCATGGGGCTCAGATTTTTTTAACTGTGGTAAATGTTAGCCAATACCTTTAAAATGCTTTTATACATACTTTCAGCTAGAAAAATCATTGACATTTGCTCTTGATCTTTGATAACTAGAGTAACTTCATGAAAATATTCCACATTTTCCTACGACTTGCTACCAAACTAAATAGGCACTCATATCTAAAATTACAGGTAGGGCAGTTATTGCCAGAGAAACATTGACCTTTGACATTTTAGCCCAAAATTTGATCGTTTCATTCTTGTCTTATGTCTTACCCTTGGTCTAAATATCTATGTAATTCCTTGAGCTTAAACTATTTTAGTTATTTTGTTCACAGGAACTTGCAGATGTACAGATGGGCAAGGGAATATAAATGCCTCCACTGCCCCCACTGGTGGAGGAATAGAAACAGTGGATAGATGACAATCTGTAACAATTCAAATTATACAATGTCTGCCTATGACTGACCCATGTATGCCTCAGTCAGATATCCACCGGGCCACATACTTGTGGTGGATTTCTATGATATCCAGAACTCCCAGATTGATAAGTTTATCAGGTTGCTTGTGACTTACACATGATTTGTGGATGTCAGTCCATGGTAAATATTCTGGAAGCTATATCGTCTATCAACCAGTTGACTCCATACAAGAGATTCTCGCCAGTCACCGCACTACATCCTAGAATCAACCAATGATGTGTCTTGATGTTATCCAGCTGTAGTGTCTGCAAACAGATTCAAATGTCAAGCCATTACTTCTGTGTGATACTGAAAACAGAAAAAACTCATAAGTTATGAATTCGAATTGACAATGAATTGCAGATATATGATTATATTATGCCTTAGGTACATATATTTGCTAGGTATGGAAGGAACTAACAGTGTAGTGTGTATCATTGAGAAGCGAAGTATGTTCTCATAGCATCAGAAAATTAAACAAGTGAAATTTAACTGCACGGTAGTCATGGGTAGGCCTCCACTCTCCCTTGCCAATTTGGCCCCCATCCAAACCCAGGTGGTACTTTTTTAAAATGGACCTTCCACTAAATTGCACACATAGTACAAAAAGTGACCTATGACCTTTGACCCATGACTGTTTGACCCAAAGATTGAACCAATATTTTGTCTATAATAATATATACTTCAGCCAAGTTTTCAAGACAATTCTCAATTGATTTCTTGAGATATTGCAGCATACAACGTTATCCACAGTATCTTGACTGCATATAATAGTGATCCATGAAAATGACCTTTGACTTCTTGACCCCAAATTTTGATCAGTCCATCTGTAATACATGGTAATACATGTGCATACTTCAGACAAGTGCATGAAAATTCATCATTCTATTCTTGAGATCTAGAAGTAAACAAAGCGTTATAGACAGGCGGACAACTTGAAAACATAAAGCCTCTGGCACCACTTTGTGGCAGAGCCATTAAACAAGGCAATATCCAAAATGTTTCTCGCCCAGTTTCATGTACTTAGAAACTTGCTCAAAAAAATTAACATTGGGCTAAAAAAGGTTGTTGACCACTGCCAGTGACCTTTCACCTTTTGGTGACCTTTAGCTTCCTTTGAAACATCTACTACCGTAGTTTGGTCACAATTGGGCAAATAAGGGCAAAGTTATGGGCCATAATAGAAACTAGCTCCAAACTAGAGCAGTTCGACTGCGCGCAGTCGATGGGTATGCCTCCGCAGTCCGCACTCCCATCCAACTGACGTAATTTGAAAAGCTTCAAGTTACCATGGTAGCAAGACCAATTAGATGAATAAGCATAAGCCCATGTGACCCTTGACCAAGTTACAGTAAAATCCAATTGAAGCAGTTCTTAAATTATCGTGACAATGAGCTCAATTTGGACATGAGGCCTTGTGACCTTTGACCTCTGACCTTTCAACTCCAAAATCGAATCAGTGAATTGGTGCCTTATATTAGATACTTCTTGCCTCATAATACATACTTCACCCAAGTTACATCACAATTCAACCAGCCGCTCTCAAGTTATCGCGGTAACGAGCCCAATTAGACATATTTAAGGCCCGGTGACCTTTGACCTTTTGACCTTCGAACTCCAAAATCTATTCAGTTCATTGGTGGCTCATAATACATACTTCATCCATGTTACATGACAATCCAACCAGCCGCTCTCAAGTTATCGCGGTAACGTGCCCAAACCAGACATATTTAAGGCCCGGTGACCTTTGACCTTTGACCTTTCAGCTCCAAAATCTAATCAGTTCATTGGTAGCTCATAGTACATACTTGGTCCTAGTTACATCAAAATCTGATCGGGAGTTCTCAAATTATTGCGGTAACGAGATCCGGGGACGGACGGACGGACGGACGGACAACTCGAAAACATGATGCCTCCGGTAACTTCGTTACGGAGGCATAAAAAAAGGGCAATAACCCCTGTCAGTGACCTTTGACCTTTTGGTGACCTTTTGGTGACCTTTGCATATTTCTAAATTTGAAAGTCTGGATGATCAATCTTCCATCAAGTTTGATTGAAATTGGAGATTTAGCACATACTGTAAAACACTATACTTTCGCGACATGAAACTTTCGCGAATAGGAGCCGACGGCCGTTTCGCGTGCATGAAACTTTCGCGAATCATCAACCATGAAAAAATGAAATAAAGCGAAATTTGGTGGGAAGAAGGATTTGGGTGTTTTATTAATTGATTATCACAACAATTTATAGAAAATATTTGTTTCATTGCCTCTGAAACACCGTTTTATCAAATGTAGAAGTGCATTACTGCGACCGTTGTTAGTGACTATGCGCTATCTCGCTCGCGAGTCATATGACTTCTATAGTACACGGTCTTATAGGCCTGCTGGCATTAAAAAAGTTGTGTATACACAAGCTTTTGCATGCATTTTATTTTCGCGAATCTCGACTCCTCGCGAAATTCGCGAAAATTTCTGGTTTTACAGTAGTTATTCAAGTCTTTGTAAGCATAACAGATGAATGGATGACGGACAGACAGATGCCAAAGTGACCCTTAGTCTCCCTCCACCTCGGTGGACTCGACAAAAATCCTACCTCTCTGATATCTTCTGCAGCTAAAGCTCCTGGAAGGTCCTGCTTATTTGCAAACACTATAAGGGTAGCTCCTGCTAATCTCTGGAAAACATAAACAAAACAACATCAAAGAGTAAAACATCATGCGACACATCCCTTGACTTGAATTTATAGATTATTCACACCTTACATTACAATTGCTCATTTTGCATAGCAGTCAGGTCAATTCTGGTGATTTAATATTTTAGCAGAATCTTAGAGCATATATGAGTATGTACATGTGTCTGTGCATGAGTGTGTGTGCGTGTGTGGTTCCGTGTGTGTGTGTGACTCTGTGTGTTCTTGTTTGTGCATGATGGAATGTGAAACAGAAGAAAAGAATACCAGTAGAATGTTATTTGGTACATTCTCTTTTTCATTAAATCATAAAATATCATCATTCCATATCAAATCAGAGTTAATGAAAGAAACGAGGTAGTAAAATCCCTGAAAAAATCTTACCTCCTCCATAAGAAGTGAGTGTAGTTCTTGTTTGCAATCCATCATTCGTCTTCTGTCAGCACTGTCCACAACCCATATTAGACCGTCTGTGCTTTCAAAGTAGTTTCTCCAATAAGATCGTAGGGATTTCTGTCCACCAACATCCCAAATGTTCAATTTAAAACTGTAAGGTGCAGAAAGTAATAAACATATTACTGCATTTGTACCGAATTGCCAATAGCAGTTCTACACAATGACATATTACAATTATAAAGAAAAGTGTTTTGTTTATTAGATGTTAGTGTATCATTTTCTATACATACAAAGATGCACTGCATATCATTACTTACAAATTTTGATCCCTGTTTGATGATAGTGAGCTAAAAAATGAGAGATATGTGAAGTTCACTAATTGAAATGTAGGAAAAGTAAATATAAGATTTGGTATTTTGCAGACCCAAGACAAGTCACAAATTATTTTTGGCAAGCACAAGTCAAGTTGGCTCATACTAGTTACATTGCATTTACTTTGCTGTTAGAGAGATCTAGGACAACTCCCCCGGGACGATTCCCACCTGGCAACTCTCCCGAAAGACCACTACCCCGGAGGACAACTCCCTGAAGGACAACTCCCCCAGAGGAGTTTAATTACATTTCCAGTTAAAACAATCTTGTGTTGTCCTCCAGGGAAGTTTTCCTCTGGGGGGAGCCGTCCTCTGGGGGTATGGTCCTCCATGGGAGCTCTCATCCAGGGGAGCTGTCCTCCGGGGGAGTTGTCAAGTGCAAGTTGTCCCCAGAGGAGTTCTCCAGGGGAGTTGTCCTGATACACTGTTGGAATATAAACCTTGAGATTAGACACTGTGACCTCCAAAAACATGTCTTTTGGAACCAGGACCTTGGAAAACGGACCTTTTGGAACCAATCTGAGGCTCAATAATTCAAGATTTTAATTTGAATTTATTCATTGCTTCAATTGACGTTTTTTGTTTCTTTTTATGTTCAGAAGGATAGCTCAACTATACTGCCATGACAAAAGGGCATAACTGACATTTTGATGTTTAGAGATATTGAGCAAAATGCATTTTGTTCAAAGCCTTAGAGCCCTATTCAGTGTCCTTTTAACAAGCGGATTTTGAAACAAAGGGACACTTCTAATCGATATTTTTTTGTTCTGCATGTTTAACATGATATACTGGGTCCCCTACACTATATAACTCAATTTGAAAAAAATGTCAGTTATGCCCTTTTGTCATGGGGGGCAGTATAGCTTCTGACTTGCATTGGTATGTAATAAATCCAAGTAAAATCATACATAATTTTCCTGAAATCCAACTTCACGCAATGTTTCAATGGATTGTTTCAACTGCAGCTGCTGACTTTGCATCAATTGATAACATGTCATTTCAAGTCCAAATCAAGTCACACATCAATTAATTTCAGTCCAAATTAAATGCTGCTAGTTGTATTGAAGTCACAAAAGTAGTAGCATGAGTCCCATTCAAATTAAGTCTACAACTCCAACTAACAGATCACACATGACTTACCCTTTGTGTTCTAACGTCTTGATATTAAAACCCAAGGTTGGTGATATGGTGTCGATGTCCTCCCCATTAAATTTCTTCAGAATCGTTGTTTTACCTGCATTGTCAAGACCACTGATAATGAAACAATTAAGGAAAACTTGTTTGTTTTTTGGCTAAAAATATCAGATTTCATTGTCAGCAACATTACACGGATATAGGATGAAGTTCATGAAGTATTGTACATTATAAGCCAGACAGCCACTTTAACTACCCCTTGAATTCAGTCCTTGTGAAACAAAACAACATGTACATACTGTATTTATAAAAAAAACACTGCATGCTTTAACAAACCTTACTTGCTACTTACATTCTATGAATTAAAATACATGAAAATGGCAGAACTCACTGGGATCACTGTTTCATGGTGGATTGTGACAGAAAACAGGAACTGATTAAAGGCCAGATTATTACTAGATTTTTACCAAAAGAATACCAGATTTAAAGTGCAGTATCTCTTCTTCCTGCTTAAAATAATTAACTTCTAATCCTCCTGCCATACCATGTCTGCAATCCCCACAATGATCACCACAGTAATATGTAGTGCTCAATAAAATATTACCATGTTTTACTTCTCAGTAGAATTTACAGAAAACTACCTGTACTAGAATACAGTAGGCCTACTTCTAAATTTCACATGCACAAAAGAATACCAAGGATGTCAACCAAATCAAAACCAATCTAGTGTCACAATGATAATTAATGTAATAATAAGCCTAATCACTCTTTAAATCATTCTAGGAAATTTATCACCAATATAAAATTATAATTTAGATCTACTGAAATACCCTTTCAATATTTGATTACATGATTTAATGGTATCTGTTATTGGAAAATCATTCATTCTACTGGTTGTAGATTTATTTGACAATTCTTGGATACTAGAATCGATAACTGTAGATGGTGCCATAATTTGATGTCTCTGCTCCAGTCCTGACCCACCCCTGCAAGCATGGGGCTAATTTGCTACGCGTTAGCCCCATGGCAGAATAGCATGTTTATGCATGTGAGCAACAGAGACTGTTATGATTTTAGTACAACTTTTCCCCACTCATATTTTCATCCCCTTTTGTGGTGGTTTTAAAATTTTCAGTGAAGATAAATACAGTAAATGTTTAAAAATGTAGACATAGACCTACTTTTTCTATCACTTTACTGTCTACGTTTGAATTAAATAAACGACTGTTGCATAAGTTTAATTTATCGTCTCGGAACCCCTCGGGGCAATTCGTAAATGTATGGAATGAAACAACAAGAACAAATACTGAGCATTAGTGCATGATCGCCAGTAGAGGGCACATGTTTCCACAACAGAGAGTTCTGTCAAGAATCTGAAATCGTGAAAAGTGTCTCAAAAAAAAACGATAAAAAGCTGTTTGATGTCTGTCCAGATCTGCAGCATATTGCACTGATATCTTTGGATGGTATGTACAATATGACAGGGTTTGTCTTATGATTTTTAAAGCATTTTAAAATTTTTTATACATGTGACTAGTCCCACCTACCACTATCCGTGTGTTTCTATTGCAATGCCGGTTACGAGTGGTCCAGACCCGTCATATTTTTTTACTTTGTCAGGAACTCGTCAAATTGATTAGGCAAAGTAACAACAACAAAAACATTTCTCATCCCGCCTGCTCCAAGTTTTGTGGCCACATCAATTTTTTTTTCAACAAACTTAGAATTTTTTTTTTTAAAAAGAAGTCAACATGCTGAAATTCTATTGAGATATCTGATGACATAAACACACTCTTCACACCAACACAGTGATGTTTCTTTGGCCTTGCCTTGGGCCAGGGCTCCACACTAACCCATTTTTTCTGCTTGCCCTATGGGCAAGTGAAGTCATCACTTTCAGATTTTTACTTGCCCAAATGAAAATTTACTTGCCCAAAAATAAGCAATGAAAAAACCCATTAAAAATAATCCCCTTAATTTTAAACAATAAGGCCCTTTTATAACAAAAGATGTGTTTTATGAATTTGAAGAGTATTAAATGAAGTACAGTACAATGACAAAACTAATGATGAAATTTAGTATTTACACTGTAGTTAACCTGTTGCCTCCGAGATTCTGAAAATCCCATAGAGTTAACACAGGGCATGTATCCGGTTCCCGTAGCCAACAGGTTTACTGAATACAAAGTTTTAGACATTTTTTGTTTGTTTTTTGGGAAGATTTTTGGACATGTTTTGCTCATATCATGATCAAAATTTTACTTGCCCAATTGGGCAAGTAAATTTTGAGTGTTTACTTGCCCGACATGAAATTTTACTTGCCCCCGGCAAGCAGGCAAGTGCTAGTGTCGAGCCCTGCCTTGGGCAATTGGCTATCAAGCCACTGAGGTGCCTGGTTGGTCAAGCTTACCGTTACCCATGCCAGGTAGTAGACTACACATGACTGATGCCATTTTCCCCCCTTTTTAATACTTTTGTTCCAGTAGATGGTATGGCATGTCAGATGACAAATTCCACACCTTTTTTGCAGTAGGGTGTAGATTCTACTACATGTATGCGGAGTGTTATGATTTATGAATCATGTCACCCCCCCCCCTTTCTTTTTGAAGTGTAAACGTTGTAGGACTATAAGGCTTGTTTGGTAGGGTGGGGAGTTGAGTATCCGGACACCTAATTTTCACAATTTTTCTGGATGTTGCTAAAAAAAATGTAATTTTCAAATGATCAATCTCAGTATTTTCCTTCAAAATTAAGATTTATGGGAAGAAAAATAGTTGCGTCCACGGGTTCTGTTTGCAACTTCGCGCGATAGTTCCCCCGACGCGTGAAGCGCCGTTCTAACGCATGTTGCCCGGGTACTCAGCCCGTCCGGAAATACAACCTCTCATGATACATGCCATTTATTTTCCTTTTTGTCTTTTTTTTACAGTATTTGTGCTAAATAAAAACATTGTAAATGTTCACTTCTTGTGTCACTTACTACAATGCATCCATTATTTTGATCATGATTGGGAAACGTACATGGAAATTATGAAAAATTCAGATGGCGGCCATCTTGAAAAATGGAAAATAAAAAATAAAAAGCCCCTCATTTTCATTTTTTTTCAACAACTCAGAGGAGAAACATGTATATTTTTTTACTTGGCCTTAGCATGTCACGCTGTAATTCCGTGAAATGCATCACTGACTTGTCAGTGGACTTGTCGCTGAATTTAAGATGTCAGCTGCCTCGGGTCTGTATGTCACTTGTCAGAGCTACAGAGAGAGCCGAGAATATTTTTCACTGCTGGGCGAATGGTGTAAAACAACAGACACAAAAATAAGTACGTGGGACTGATCATAGACATAGATCTACGTCCTTTACAACACCATCACAACACTTCTTGTACAGGAAATTGGAAAAAGGATACAGCATGAGTAAACGCATCTCTTTCTCTTTCTGTTTCATCTTCTTCAGAATCGTCAGTAAGCCCATGATGAATTCGAAAAATACGGTAAAAGGCCGTGCATACGAAATTATAAAATGCGAAAATCACCTCCTTCGAACTGCGGAAGGAAATTATCGCACTCTCAACCAACCAACTGCACTTGGATGACGACAAACTACGGTATCCCAAAATAAGCAAACACCCACATAAACGTGCGTCTACTTCTTACGCAATTGAAATTTGCCAAAAAACTTTACAAAAGTGCTTTGGATTGTTGGGCACAAGGCCAATAAAAATATCTA
>JZLH01S0062831.1:0-11474 GCA_001188425.1 Eucidaris tribuloides | reverse complement strand
GATATATTCTTGTCTTTTTACCATACATGTAGTAAAGATCCTCAAAATGACAGATTCTGCTGAAGTGAAAGCCGAAAGCACTTACCTTCCGGCTTCTGGTAGTAGTTCTGGCTTCTAGTAGTATTTCTCAGTTGTGTGCAGTTCGGACAGAGTAGGAGTCGAGAGCGGCCAGTGGTCTGTTTTATGGGGGCATTTCGGGTGTGTATGGGCAAGCGCCAATCACAGTAGGCATGGGAACCCAACCATGCAAGGATGCATTCTCAGATACTGGGTAGACATATTGGAGGCGTGGCAGAAACGGGACGATACACCCGTTTACTTAAAACGTATAATAATAATAACCCACGCTGGCCACACAGTTTCCCCTGTACTGAGTACAAGGTATTGGGTTCACAAGCGTTCTATCCAGCGTTGTCCCTATGATGAAATATGAGTACAAGGCATTGGGTTCACAAGCGTTCTATCCAGCGTTGTCCCTATGATGAAATTTAATTTAAGTTAAAGGAATGGTTTTGGGGAGCGTTGTCCCCCAGAGCCAATTTATACAGGTACAGATGAATATATATATGTGGTTAATTTAGGGTAAGGAATGGTTTGGGGGAACGTGGTCCCCCAGAACCAGGTTATACAGATAAATAGTAAGGGAGAATCACCCGAATCACATAAATCATTGTAAATCACGAAGTAGAATTACATGGCCGGAATCACAAAACAAAATAATATGGGGCTGTGACTTTCAGCCAATAAAATATGGTAACTTACTTTCAATACTTACTCACTACGATAACTACTATGTACAATTACTACTCACTACGATAACTACTATGTACAATTACTTACTACTTATCACTACACACTCCTGCCCCTACCACCCACAGTAGGGGGTAGCCCCCCCCCCCCCTCCTAAGATTCCAACCCCTTGAGAGGGGAGGATTGTCTGGGGGAGGAGGAGGAGGAGGGGGAGGTGGATCCCACTCCAGGGTCACCGCTGGGGGAAGCGGGCCTCTTTCCCGGTGCCGCCGGAGGGGCCTTGTCATGGTCTAGGTTCACCCCCAGCCCCCCTCGCTTCATCACTGAGCCTTGCCACCCGGCGGCGGATCTTGCGTTTCCAGGCCCTTAATGCGGAGCCCCTCGCAGGGGCTGGGCCCCAACCGGCTACACTTCCGGGGGGACGCGGAATGGAGTCTTGTCGGACGTGGACTCTTCTCGGACGTGGACATGGTGCCTGTCATGAGATGAGAGAAGACAATATAAGCATATGTTTAATTGCACCTATAGGTGGTAATGTTTCTAGCCGATGTTTACTTTAACCTGTGAATTTTCTGTCATGCTGATATTGGAACAAGGTTTCTTCATGCTCATTTCCTTGAGCTTATCCAGGAGATTTCACTTATTTCTGGCTTTGCCTTTGCTGGTGCACCCATTTGGGAAGAAGCAGTTCTTGCTAATGGCTGTCCATTTCTTTGAACCTTTGCAGTGCTTAATAACACTCCCACCATGTGCAGATTTGACTTGCTGGTACCATGTGCTGCATGCTCACCTGTGTTAATGTTTCCACCTGATGTTTACTTTGACCTGTGTATTTTCTGTCATGCTGTGTGAAATGGGAGCGTGGTTTCTTCCTGCTCATTTCTTTGAGCTTATCCATGAGATTTCTCTTCATTGTCTCAGACCCCTTAATATTCACTCATGATTCCACATCCTGCTTGCCAATACATGTATATGGAGATCTGACTCTATTATAAAATCTGGTTGGATATCCACCCAATCCTTCCAGTACGTGCCAAGGTTTTGCTGCAGTTAGCTGCATGTAACTTGCCATTTTGGGATTCTTTGACATTTTTTCTCCTGTAGTTGAATGCGGTGTTGCTTGTACATGATTTGTCTCAATGTGGACTTCCCAAGATTTGTAGCCATAAAAAACCATTTGGTTACAAAGTCATTAAGTTTCTCAAGCCCCTTTTGAGAAAAAAAAATGAGAGATTCTTCTACATTCACATGACTTTGTGAATGGGATATCAAAGTAAATGCATGTATTGAGTGACATCTTTGAATGAGAACAATTGACAGTCCAAATTATGGCACCCAAGACTTTAAGAAAGACTGGAAGCTATATATCTCTTTATTTTATAAACTGGAGTTCAACAGACTCGCCAACTCTCTGAAAAAACCATTCCATACTGCCTTCCTTATTTGTTTGATCTTGGGATCATGATCTGAAATACGAAAATCTCGGTCAACAAGTTTCTCAAACCCCATTGAGGTAAAAAAAAGTGATATTTTGGTACGATTGCTGACTTCAGGATTGTGATATGGAAGTACTTGCATGTCTGGACTGACATCTTTCTGTCTGAGCCTACCATTTTGAGATTCTTTGACATTTTTTCTATAGGAGTTAAATGCGGTGCTGCTTGTATATGATTTGTCTCAGTGTGGACTTCCCAAGATTTGTAGCCTTGAAAAACCATTTGGTCACAAAGTCATTGAGTTTCTCAAGCCCCTGTTGAAAAAAAAAATGTGTGATTCCCTTTATGACTTTGTGAATGTGATATCAAAGTATATGGACGTATTGGGTGATGTCTTTGAATGAGTTTGAGTGACAGTCCAAATTATGGCACCCAAGACTCAAACGAAAGACTGGAAGTTATATATCTCTTTATTTTATAAACTTGAGTTTCATGGACTCACCAACTCTTTGAAAGCACTCCATACTACCCTCTTAATTTGTTTGATCTTTTGATGATGATCTGGAATAAGAAAATCTAGGTCAACATGGACCAGAATGCAGCCATTAGGGTCTGTGAAAGATCAGGCCTGCATGTTTGCGAATCCTTGAGTTCCTACTTCCAATCAGAAATGCCAATATATCTTTGATAAATTCTTCAAATCACATCAGGTGATAAGTGGTTAATGTCTTCTGAACAGACGTTCATAGATTTTGACTTCTCCCTTGAACTTTTCCGTGCATTCATAACACAGGTCATCCACACATTTTCTGCAGTGATATCTCTCATGAAATTTGCCCAGTCTACGGCAGATTATTTTATAGTCTTTGCCAGATTCAACTGCACACGTGCAGCGGTGCTCCCAATAATATTGAATATCCCATATATGGAAGTGTGTGCATTCAAGTAAGAAGAATTTGTGTCCTGAATATGTTTTTGTCATGTGGCCTTCTCACATTGGCACAATGCCACGACTTGTGACCTTTCCTGCAACTTTCTTCGACAGCCTTTATGGTTTCTTGTCAATTTCACAATACAATTGTTTTGTGACAAGAGCATTATCTTCAAGCTTCTTCTAGAGCTCACACTCTGATTTGTGATATCTTTTGTGCTCTTCCTTGGGACGCATGATTGCATTTACTACAGTGAATCTATCCCTTAGAACAGCCTGAGTGGTTTGATGAATTCCATGTGGCTGTCATAGTCTACAAGTTGTCTTAATACCTTCAATTTCAAGTCTACATTTTCACAGTACTCACAGAGGCACTGATAGTGCTGCCTACGATTTTGGACTTTGTGAAAGTGATACCAGGTACACTGCTTTTCCATCATTTCCATCAAGGTCAAATTATTGTTTATATTGTCATAATTTTGTGATCACTTTACCCTTGATAGATTTTAGAAATTAAGTGTATTAAACCTCATGAATGAAATAAACTCCGAATTGAGAGCTTTTTAAGGTGTCTGAAATGTATGTCCATAATTATGGAATTGCCACAGATGAATTAACCCCATTATGTCAAAATTAAATCTCAATAAAAGAGACAATATTATATTTTCCCTTTCAAGAATCACCCAACCTAGTTGTCACTCTTTTCCGGGTACCAACAGGACCACCCTGTGACACTCTTTTGCTTAATATGATTTTATTTTTCATAATATGAGGGCATCTGATTAAGTTTGGATGTGAAAAGTTTAAGCACGACGAACGACGCAAATGGACAACTCTGTTTGCTATAGGGTACTTGAACCTTTGGCTCAGGTGAGGTCAATATATGATTTGATATACCAGTGGATTTCCTCTGAGGATGTTCAGTGCTTCCCTAAGCACTTCAGATACAGTGACATCTTCAGAGCTGGACTGGATGTCATCTGCTGGCTGGAAGATAGGTCCAATTAGTTCATGTACTTCTTCGTGAGATTGAGAGGTTGCGCGGGGTGGCTGGGCGGGCATTTCAATACCCCTCGGAAAGGGAAATGTAGGTGGCCTAGACAATCTGTCTACTGCACTCCGGCAACTTCCCCCTCCCTTCCTCCACTAGTTCAGTGCTGAACTGAATGTCAATGTCTTGTATCTCTATCTCTGTGATTTCTTGTTCGAAATCACTTCCTCGGGCTCGTGACAGTACGTGAGCAGACTTTGAAAGATAAAACGAGAAAATGCTCGACTCCTGGGAACGGACAGATGGACAGACAACTCAAGAACAATATAACCTGGCTGTATTTTAAATAAACATATAGTCTGGGCCCTTGGGTGCCGTGCCCATGTTTGATTCTTCTTTAAATTACATGATTCGGGGTAGTGGTTCAAGCATAGGACGAAGTGTGGGTGCGATTTCTGCCGTGGAATATATATATTCCATGCATACATCCGATATTGCCTTCCTTCTTCAAAAAGTCGGATTAATGCTTCAGAGTGTAGACACTAGCGCAATCATGACACAAACCCAGTAATCTATCCTTTCCATAAAGACGTCTGGGTGTAGTTCGTTTATGTTATAATTATTGCCAGACTTCAGAGGTATTTTTAAGGTTGAAGAATTATTTGAATACTTACTAGTACGCTAGAAGAAAATAATTGATAACAAGAAGAATTTAGCTCATTCTTTTGATAAACATGGACTATGGGGAAACAAGTAACTTCAAATGTGCTAACAAAACCACATTGTCCATCCATTCACTCACTTTAACAATGCTCATACTTTACTACTGAATATTGAATTAATAGATTGTTTAATTTGATACACAGAACCTTTTTCGGGAATGCCATTCCCAGCATCGTCTTCACTGTTAGTATTTTCGGAGGAAAGGAACACGAACGCCTTGACAGTGTGTTCCACGACATGTTCATATAGTCCAATCATTTCTTCTCCTGATTTGGTCATAATCTTTACATAGAAGTTGAAAGAACATACTAATGAATGCTGCCACTATACGTACCTCTTCCAGTTAACAAGATTTTTGGTCCAAAAATATTGTCTTGACATGACCACCTTCTTGCTGTGCCAATAATATCTTGGTATCCCTTCAAAGAAGAAATTGGTTCTTGTGGGAGGCGCATAAGGTCCATAAATATACAGAATTCAGATGTGATCGGTGTAATATTGTGATGCCAGAAAATGGATTAACCATTCAACTCTTCATTTACAGTAAAGGTTCATATGCATAACAAAGTGGGCCAAGAGAAAGTTGTAGAAAGTCACTGTAATTCTGGTCATTGTAATCATGGAGTATCCCTGTATGGTAATGCCTAATGTGATTTTGCTTATGGCCATGTCTTCCTGTACCTCATTCAGTATGATTACACATGCAAAATGTGTGTTTTGCTACTACAGTATTGTGGTGATTTGTGCATGTCATTAATCCCCACCAAACATGTTTGTATGAAAGCCATGGTCTTCTTTGAGCATGAGGGATATTCTACGTTGCAAGAGTCATTGCAATTATATGCACATAGAAAATTTGTATACAAAATACTGCAGAGATGCCAATACGTGATGTCCGCATTCAAACTCCCTATTGTATTGGATGTTAAATTTGTCACCACTTTTCCGTTGAATCAGTGGTATTAAATGAATATGTTTAGTCCATCAGGGCTTAAATTAATCAAAGGCCATGGTCTTGGATGCCCTAGTGACTGGCCTTGATGCCCTTGTCATTGGAAGATTTTTGTGCCCTTTTTACTTTTCCCCAATTGTGCATTGTAACATAGGAATGTGCCTTATAGTGAAGTGGCCTTGCCCTAAAAATATGAAAATTTAAGGCCTGCTCCATCAAACCCACCCCCCCCCCCTCTTTTCCCTCCTCTTCAAGACCATTTGGCCTTAAAGGTTAGTGACATGATTGGGAACACTTGAAAATGCCTCAAGAACCAAAGGAGTTGAAATATGTACCAAATATACACTTGTCTAGCAGGAGTGGATCTCCCACCTGGGAGGATTTGTCTGTAATTTGTTTACTTAAGGAGAATCAAGCATAAACATAGGAGTATCTTAAAGGTATTGGCTAACATTTACTACAGTTAAAAAAATCTGAGCCACATGATTCCCCATGCTACCAGTATCTTTGATGAGGTTTAAAAATGAAGCCCTGAAAAAATTGTATTTCAAAATGATTATTTAGTGCTTTAAAAAAGTGAAAATCGTAAGTTGACCAGATTCAATTGCCCATTTCCTCCCATTGACTTACTGTGTGTACACCTAGGGTATTAAAACTCGCCCTGAGTTTTAATTGTTTATTCATGCATAACTTGCCATTGGCAGTGTAACTTTCCGAACTTTTGTATTCTAGGGTGTTTATTTGTCCATTTGAACACTATTATGTAGCTCAGATATCAAAGTTTGACAATTTTTGAAATTGAAGCTCCACAATGTTAGCCTATCAATTTAATTTTATCCGGGGACGATAAAAATAAGCCCCATAGAGAGCCACACAGCAGGTTTCCGTGCTATGAGTGATATTAACATTGTTTATTTTAGAATGAGTCAACGTTTGACTACATGATTTTCACAGGAGAATCCTTGCATAGTTTACTTGATTCTAGAGTAGTTTCAGCCCAAGTTGAGGACTACCCCCAATTATGTCATTTACCTCTAAGACAGTTACTAGTTATCCACCAAAAACCATGTAATGTGGCAGAGTGATTGCCACATTTGTGCATTTGTAATACATGGATTTTGGTGGATAGTTATAGATCTGTCTGAGAGTGGCCGAGATCTTCTAGTTAACATAGTGATGTGATAAATAATAATTGTAGTGATGATGATCGTAATGATGGTAAGAATTGCTTAATGTTACAAAAACAAGATTACGGTGACATTAATATTTGGTTGTGTCTTTTTATGGTGTGTTACTGGTATGTAACTTTTTTTTTTAAGTATGTGCAATATCTACGTATGACAGTGCACTTTCGTTATAAAACACACTAGTATAATAAAAATTTTAGTATAAAATCTCCGGTCCTATATATTGGATTTCCTTTGTATTCTATTGTTTTTGCAACCCTGATATAAAGAAATTTCATTATAAAGAAACAATTTCATGGGTCCCAAGGATTTCTTTATAACAAGAGTGCACTGTATGTTGAAGATTACTGACTGTAACTATGCATTTCATTTAGCTTTTGAGGTACATGTACAGTGTATTATTTTACAGTATTATGAATATATATTTTTTTTATGTACTTTTGACAATCAATAAAATCGATGAATACACTGTACATACCATCGGATTCGTGTATGTTGTTGTTGAGGTTCCCATACATGTACATGTAGTTCTGATGTACTTGTTCTTTGTATTGTGGTATGACACATGCACACATACAAACACCAGATACATTTATATTGTGGAGTTAGCATGTCGGTAGAACTTGACATTTTGGGGTCAATTTTAAATTTGTGTGTTGTCTGTATGTCAAGGTTTGTTTGTGTGTGTGTGTATAGTGTGTTACATTGTGTGGTGAATGTTGCTAGAACAAGACATTGTAGGGTTACATGCAAGTGGGATTGACACACATGCACATGCACAGGCACACACACACACACAAACACACACACGCACACACAGACACACACAGACACACACACACACACACAGACACACACACACACCTATACGCGTTTCTGGTGGAAATCGAGGGCTCATTTAACGAATAGGTATGATAACACATAACCGAGGACTTATGTGTTAGTAGGAATATATTCCATCGAGGACCCATACGTACATTACCGCTTGACCGAGGACCTGTACGAATTAACGTACTGAAGACCCTACCCCTAATGGAAGTACAGTTGATTTGCTGTTATTTCCCAGCGTTTCGAACCGAGGACGTCCTCAGTTCCATGTGTGTCCTCAATTCTAATGTACAGTTCGCATGTGTGTCCTCGATTTCCACCACGGGTAAGTGTACACACACACACACACACACACACACACACACACGCACACACACGCACACACGCGCACGCGCACGCACGCACACTTACACATACGAAACATGAAAATAACATCTTGAACATTTGCTCATAAACAGAAAAACAACAGCCAGTACACATTCATTTATTATAAAAGTATAAGTTACTTTTAATAATTGTACGGGCAAGCAAACAAGCAAAGTATTGCAAGCATCACAATAAAGAGATCTATGCATTTCACAGCCACAATAACCAAAATTCTATGTACAACAATGTGAAAGACAAATGCAGCCCTATAGAATAGTACTTTTATCTTCTAATGCATTGTAGGGTTGTGGCAAAATTGACAGCTAGCTAAAAATAAATGGGATAAAAATGTACTTCAGATATTCAGATATACACTTAACAGCAAATAAGAACAGTAATCGGTACTTGTATCTTAGCTTCCTGACAGTAATATAAGAACAGTACATATAAATATCAACACTTTTTTCTAACCTCCAAGATGACTACTGAAATTTTCTGTTTTATTGTACCAGAAGGGAATTAACATTCGACTTTTTAAAAGAATTTCTGGCGAGCCATAACAATATTTTGAAATTAAGTTGGGCAACCAAGTATTACGATAACACGGGTCTACCACTTTTAGTAACAATAAATTTTGAACAGTGTTTCTGTTATTTTATACATTCAAACTAGTTTTTTCAGTATCTTGAAACACTATTTTATGAATGTACGCATGTGTATGTGTATGTGTGTATGTGTGTATGTATGTATGTATGAATATATGCATGCATGTATGTACGTACGTGTGTACGTACGTATGTACGTATGTAAATACAATGCATGTATGTAGGTATGTATGTATGTATGTATGTATGTTTGTATGTATCAAGTGATTAACTAGATATTTATGGCTGACCTTATCAAATCTTGAAAAGCCCTGTTTTAAGAGTTAGATTATCGAAGATCACTAAAACTTTAGGCCTTATGTCACACTAAGTTCTCTCCACCATATCCATCTGCCGATCAAATGAATCGTACGATCCAAGGCCTCCGCACAGCCAATTCAGCGGTCGCCAAGAACTCGCTGTAATTTTAGCTGTCTATTAAAAGCTACTCTCCGTACGACACCTGTTCACCGTCCACCTTCTCCCACTAATCACACGAATACCAACTCTCCGCTAATCGCCAACTCACACCTAGTTGCACATCACACTGAACAATTCGAGACAAGTCGTGCGATCACCTGCGGCAGTGGTGCTTATGTGCGATTCACCTACGATCCTACTATGGACACAAACGGGCGCTTAGCTGCACTCATCTGCAGATTCGTAATCGCCCACACCCATGAATGTACGCTAATCGTAGGTATATCTCCCCTCATCGTACGAACTCGGTTCACTGTTTCAAACGCTGCTCGTTTGTCATTCTCAGATGCAAAATTCAGCGCTCGTGAAAAGAAGTAGCTGAATGGAATGCCTCTTAACAACCCAAACAAAGGAAATATTTATTTACATAGGTTCAATTCATTCCACGTTGCTATTAATCAGTGTTGCCTCGTCTGACATGCCACCACTTAGATGTTCATAGAGACCACATGACCGTACATTCACATGGTAACAGTATACTTCAGAACACGTCTAAGAAAGCTCCCTTTAGAGGACAAGCCTGGTAGCCGAGGAAATAAAAGCCTCCGCTCAAACACCACTGCTACAGATGGCGGGGGGCGCATGACCCCCCGAATGAATTATCATAGGCAAAGGTAATTAATCTAAAAAATCTATAAATCAAACTCACTATCATATTCGCGGTTTTTTGAGTATTAATCTTACTTCCCACTCACCGTTACTTTTTTACACGTTAAACGACAACCATATAACACTTATCCTGCAGTTGACTCTCTGATAGATGTAAACATATACAAAAACAATATAATCCGCACCACCCTTCTCTTTCCCTCTCATTAAATAACACACATCTTGCACTACTACGTACTATAATAACACACATCTTCGCTCAAAATTTCCTAACGTATTTTCAACTGTGACTGTTCATCCGTAAATGAGTAACTACAGTACAACAGATTTCCCCGGTGGTTCTTATGCTACACTAAATTTCTTTACCAGCTCTTTTGTCTGTTTCTTTCGTCAGCATATAGACTCTATTCATCGTTCGCATCACCCCGTTATACGAGCCTAGAGAATACAAAGGTTGAGGTTTTTCTTATCTATACATGTATGCATTCACATTATTTTATTTCTAAACCTTCATGACCAGTAAGATGCTCACATCAAATGACCACACTTTAAGCAATGTGTACGAATGTAATGAGCGATATCAGATCTCCAACATCGGTATGAAAGTCTGACTTATCGGCAGTCACCCACCACCTATCTCTCCTGTGAAGTACACTCCCGTTGATGCGTATCAAACGTTTCAGACAATCAAAAACTTTATTGTGGCAAATCATATAAACGCAGTAATTGCCGCATGCGGAATACCATATAGGATCAATCCCAAGACTAAATCTAGCATTTGAATACCAGGCAGCTACGTATGTTTTTTGTAGAACAGAGATCTCAGAGTCGATTATGCTCTGTCTTATTCACAAATGATTCAGAATTTTCCTAAACCGCACTCGCCTCGACTCGCGCTCGCTCACGAATATTTATACGATAAATTTGAAGTCTAGTATCATCAGCAGACAAAATAAAATAAAAAAAAAACATAATGCTTGCTTATGCACATTACAAATATCTATTTATACTTTCTTGGTATAGTTCACTCCTCGGCCTCCACCATTTCTATCTCTCTCTAGTGTATTTGCATACATTTTAATTATTACAAACAATCCAATAAAGATCACGCATTTTCTATTATTTCCATTATTGATCAAAATTGAAAAGAGACCCATATCTTCATCACCCCGCTATACTATTCATATTCGTATAACTTTGACACCATAGAATTGTACTGATTAAGAAAGTATAGATAAATGTAAAACTATCGGCATCTTACACATAACGCACAACAAACACACAATCATACACATACAAACAGCCCATGCACACACACCACACAACACGATGACACACACCCACACACACACACACACACAATACATTAATACAACATGACATACAAGCATGCAGACACACACAAACTCTATTTTCCAATTCATGACCCCCCAAAAACTTTTATTTGTCAATTACGCCACTGGTACAACGATGCACGTATCATCGTTAATTATATCCGACTTGAGTCCGACAATCACATTCCCCCTTATTAACACAACACACACCTATTCACCGAAAAATATGCATTAAACACAATC
>JZLH01S0062821.1:102910-115647 GCA_001188425.1 Eucidaris tribuloides | reverse complement strand
GTGTGTGTGTGTGTGTGTGTGTGTGTGTGTGTGTGTGTGTGTGTGTGTGTGTGTGTGTGTGTGTGTGTGTGTGTGTGTGTTAGTGAGTCAGTGCAACCTTCCTTTCTAGAAAGCAGATTTACACTTAACTTATCAGTGTTTTAGAGCCCCCTCCCCTCAAAAAGCATTATCATGCCGCATCAGTCCTCTATTCTAAGATATGTGGTCAAAATATGGGTTATCTGGAGTTCATATCATGGTCGTGAACTGGACATGATTATCAGATTAGGCAAGCATATGCAACAGACATTAGGAGAAGAATAAGATCGGTAGAAGGAGGAGCGAGGCCTGTCGTCATAAAACTTGCGAAGATGAATAAGAACGATAATTTATCGCTCCCAAACCCTTATTGCATTTTGGCACGTATATTATTAGAGTAAAAACCGCCCAAATTGTTAGCAGAGTACACAGGGCACCTGCACGCAGCCACGGGCAAACATTAGCGAGAATAATATGTACAAATGTTCTCAAAAACCCGAAATAAATTCGTTTGCTATTTACACCCCGTCTTGGTAAGATCACTGTATAAAGCAATCATAACTATTGGTGTAAGACCTCGGGATTAGAAACCATCAAGGCCACGACAGACAATAGGTGATGTCGCCGATGATTTATGCCGGTTATCATCCCGCTGAATCGGCGACATGGCATCAAACCCGAGCGGTATCGCTTTTATCGCTCTCTTTAAAAAGACCCCTTTTGAAGTCCTTATTCCTCCATTTCATAGCGCGGTATAGATTCCCATTTCAACAATTGTCAACTTGCCATTTGTCATGGGCAGAAGTTGCTGAAAGTTCATCTGTCAATTTTTTTGTTGTTTGTCGTTTGTTCAGGCGGTTTTGGCCCCCAAAACCTACAAATCTTTATTTAATTGCATCCTAATCTCATCCTTTAGTGTCTTTTCCAGGCACGTGAAATCGATCTATTTATAAAAAAAAGTAGTTTATGGTGGTTTTTGTTGTGTGTGTGTTGGCTCAGAAAATGAAAACCAAAAGGCAGCCAGAGTTACGTGACAGTTTTCTGAAAGGGTGTAGCAATACAAGACGCGAACATAATGGAATAATAAGAGGTTACACGAGCAAGGACGAGAGAAGAAAAAACAACGGAAGTCATAACGTTGAGGTTATTTTTGGAGGAAGGCAAATATCTGTTTTTGCGAAGGACGAGAGAAGAATGTGACTTCTAATACAGACATACAGACAGACAAGCACACACACATACATACACACACAGCACACACACACAAACAAACTCACACACACACACACACACACACACACACACACACACACACACACACACACACACACACACACACACACACACACACACACACACACACACACACACACAGACACACACACACACACACATAAACACACAAACACCTTCATTATTTGATAGAAGAGTGTAATGAGTTAGTGTCACGGACGGACATTTTCAAAATATGACCATTATTGAAGGCCTAAGGAAAAAAGTGATAAGATATGAAGAGTTGCTTAAATGACTTATTGTAGAGGCTATCACTAAAACTATTGAAAATTGCTAAACTTTCCTTAGGCCTTCAATATGGTCATTTTTGAAAGTGTCCATTCGTGACACTAACTGATCACAATCAGAAGCTAAAACAAAATGTGCAAGCGTATAAGTGTGTGTATAATTATGTGGTGTGTGTGTTTGTTTGTGTACGTATGTGTGTGTATGTGTGTGTGTGTGTGTGTGTGTGTGTGTGTGTGTGTGTGTGTGTGTGTGTGTGTGTGTGTGTGTGTGTGTGTGTGTGTGTGTGTGTGTGTGTGTGTGTGTGTGTGTGTGTGTGTGTGTGTGTGTGTGTGTGTGTGTGTGTGTGTGTGTGTGTGTGTGTGTATTTATACACTCTACGCAGAGCGTGGCTGGTTTTCGGCCACTTCGGCTTTCTTCAGCATTTGCACATTAGTGAGTAGTGTTTGTGTGTAATTTACAAAGATAGAATTTGTCGCCTGTTCAAAGCAAGCTCTATCTCAGTATGCAAAGACCTCATTAATTATTAACTTGAACAGGTGACAGATTCCAAAGTCGTGGTCCATTTCACACAAACGTACCCTTGTGTGTCTAGTGTGCAAGTGCTGAAATTTGTACACACCTCGTTTTCTACCAAAACTTAAAATCTGTCTTCATAATCATTCATCACTTATGAAATTCAAGATACTGAATATGCAATAAATCTATATTCAGTAAAATTTTACACTCTCTAGTTTATCCTGTCTTTATATCATTTATGTAAAGACAAACCCTTTTTTTAAAAAGTTATTAATCATCACTTGTGTTCGATACTTATTTTACACCCAGTGTGTTTGATGAAAATGGAGGGATCGCAACATGTTGTTCACCCCACATTACTGCGTATAAACATGAAGGTAGAACAAAAAGGTAAGAAAGAAGGGCGAGGAAGTAGAACAGAACAGAGTAACAGGTCGAGAAAATGAGGATTTAGAGAGGAGAGGAGAGAATGAGGGCAGTGGTGGACAATAAACAAATGACCTCATGAAATGATGGGCAGAGAGGGGCTGTTATAGCGATTAACTCTTACAGCGCCTAAAATGCAAATATACACCACACAATACACACCATATCCATAGAGCTGTAATTTTCCTGGCATGTTAAGAGATCATGCAAGATATTTGTTCATACATTGTCAGGTACAATGATAGTTACTATTCTGTAAAAGTTTCACTGAAAAATATAGGTCTTTCATAGTATCTGCATCGCGATTTGTTTGTCATAACAGAACTACAATTTCATTAATCTCACAATATCCCGATTTATTGTAAGGGTGGCTCTACTTTATTGCGATTAAAAGAGAAATTAGAATTAAATTGCAGTGTTTACTGATTGTCAGTTCACAATGAACATTGTTGTGGAAGTTTGCATGTTTTTGTGTTGTTTTGATTATGCTGTCCATTGTAGAAGTAACTCATCTCCCTACGCACTTAGTAATTGCGAAATTGGCATTTCTTAAATGAATATTCTTTGACAACAGATACGGTAAATAATGTCACAAATACATATATATTTATATATAACAATATTTCATTTAACACAACATACCAGTGACTCACAAATTAGATGAATCAGAAAATTAAAGAGATCACTATCATGGGCATATACAGTTAAACAATGATGGAGGCTCCCGACAAAACTTCAATGGAAAAGGAAAGACAAAAATTTTTAAAGGAGGCAAAAAAAAAGACATGTTAAAGTCGAAAAAAGAAAGGTGAATGTAGATTTATATGTATTTTGTTGTGTTTATGTAAATATTCAATAATTCAAGTTATATTCTGCTCAATAGATTCTCTCTGATAAATTCATTTGAAACTACCAACACGTTATTCTGTAAAAATAAAAACTTGTTGTTTCGTTTAAAAGCAGATAATCTCATTTGCACCCCTCCCGCAGCACAGCAAAACCCCGGAGCTATGGCTATTTATGAAGGCACATCTGTGGAATTTGAAGATCAGCAAATACCTAAAATTTTGAAAATGCGCCAAAAATGCTGTCCGGTTAGGAGTATTTTCTATACTAGAAATTCTTGTCTCTAAGAGACAATAATCCAAATCAAAGTCTAACGATCACTATAATTCCACTAAAACTAAGTTTCTAGCTCCTATACTTTGCTGAAGGTTCGTATACGGTATTTTCTTTCATCTGCCTGTGTATTTGCACAATGTTAATTTGTATGCATGCAAAAGAGATGCTCTGCCTTTAAAGGTAATACAACGCTTTTGAAGATATAGATGAATTATAGATTGTAAGTATTCAATTGGGTTTATGTTTAATTCCTTTGATGACAGCGTTGGACAACGTACATTCAGAAACACAATTTTAACTTGTTAATGGGAGTCTTGTAAGAAAAATCTTGATTTCCCAGAATGAATTATTACTACACATTTGCACTGATTCACACTTCTCCCCTTGGCATCAAAAGAGGTATTCATTGCATTGACAACACTGGGAAGAAATATTACCGACATGAACCAAAGGTGAACTTTGTCGGGTAACCTTGAAAAGTAAGTGATAAATGTTGGTGTTAGATTAACTAACCATTATCGTGTCAACACTTTGTTGATGGTTTGATTTATGCAGCTTACACCAAAAAATACAATTACTGGTAACAAATAGTTTAGGTACTTTTTTTTTTTTGGAAAATCGCAGCGAAGATAAATTTCGAAAGAGTTATTTCAGTAAACTTCATACCTCAAGCTTATATCACTCACAATCATCTCAAAAAGGTGCGGCTAGCAGGAATTTGAAGAGTTTGTAGAGGCCGTACTTGTCCGAGTGTCCCGGGCTCCTGGCAAATGATATTCCTGGCTTTGGGAAGTTTATACTTGCAGTGTCCTTGCTCAAGGAATGGTTTTGATAATATTGACTAGTCTTGAGGAGAATACAATATTATGTTGCCTGAACTAGAATCCTAATTGCCCGTGTCAAAGAAAAATCAAAGTTACACAACTTACATTCAGATGTGATACATGAAATCGTTTGAAATTAAATGAAGACGGGTTAAACTACAATAACTTTAACGGAATATTTTCATGATTACTCATGTTTTGTGTGAGCTTAAGCACACTTCCAGCCCACCACACTCATCGACTAAACTTTTGTCCATTTGTTTTGGATCTGTGCGAGGGTTTTGTGAACTTTTCTTTTTTATTCATCATATAAAGCGACCAGTTCTGACTCATTTAAACTCTTTGCCTCGAAAATTAGTTCCTTCCCGACGCATACAAGTCGAAAATTGTTCGAGATCTCTTGCAAACGACCCATCAAGCATGAAAATGGTTTTAACCAGAGAAAAAAAATTGATGATTTATGGTACAAGTACCTCGATTGGGTTCGGAAATGCACTTCCATGCCCCCTGTTTCCACAATCAGACAAACCATGAAAAGGAGATTTTCGTTCAATTATTGTCTGCAAAGATCCCGCCCATTTTGCATTCTGTGTGAAGCTGAACTTGTTACACGAGCTGTGCGTCCTTAACGGCCCGCGACGTCGAACAACGAGAAAGAGTCGCAAAGGAACAACAAAAAGTCCCTGGATTTCAGCCAGTATTTTATTGTTATAACTTCACTTTTGTCTGCGATTGTATGTATTTTGTGATTCTTGGGGGCATCAGGCAGCTGACAGACGACCGAATGCTATCATTTGGATACAAATTGATATTTCTGAGGGATTTGTATTCGTTTGTGTAACCACCAATATCACTCTATTTTCGCAATATTAGCACGCTATTGTACGCTTCTTGATAGGTCAACAAGCCCTAGTCTCTGTGCACGTTCACCTGAAATTGCCGATTTGGGAAATAATTATGAAATTTGCTGTGTAATTCACATAAATAATACATTTTGGTACGAAATTTGTTCTTGATCTGTTGATTACCAACTGTACGCTCAACAGAATGGCTTGTCGACAGGGCGTGTACATTGCAAGACCACTTTACACAAAGGACCCGATAGTGTTAATTTTCAACACTTTGTGTTATAAGGGTATTCTCTTGTGTGTGACTGCAATTTACTGGCAAATAATTAGGTGTTCAAAATAATACTTTGAGTGTAAAATCCAACGCAATGCTTGATATCCGTATTGATTTAATGTCTGGATGTTGTAACTTAAATCCAGAACTAAATCTAAACACATATACACTACAAAAACTGGGGTGTTAAAATTAATACCCGTGGTGTTGCACAATATAGATACCAGACGTGGTGTAAAAATTTAACACCACAGGTATTATTTTAACAACAAATGCATTATTTCGAACACCATAGCATTGGCTTTAACACCGTGGGTGCTGAAAATCAACGTTTTTCCGGAATTCATATTGTGCAACACCCTTGGTGTTAAATTTAACACCACAGTTTTTGCAGTGTGAGGTGAGCACATCATATTAGTAAATGTATGGTTGCTGGGGTAACAGGACCTCGTATTTTAGAACTATGAAAATGTTCAGGAGAGACAAAGAAATGGATGCTGTTACACCCCAAGAAAATGGGAGGGAGGCCTTCCCTTGGAATACTGATATTCACAAAGAAGAAAATCTGGCTTTCTAGCTACGGTTAAAAAGGTTTCATCACGCAAGCGACGATATATTGATTAAAGACATTGTATAACATTGTGCCCCATTTAATTAACACAAATAACCACACTTCAACACAAAACTTAAGACAGTTATACGGTCATTCACAAACTGTGTACGGATAAAAATCAGCATATGAATGATTGTCAGCTGACGAAAAATCAAGAACACAGCAGTTTATGGCGGAAAGCTGGAATCGTCGCTCAATAATTTTCACTTGTTTAAAAGCACTAAATGATCATTTTTACCTACATTTTTTCAAGACTTCATTTTTAGACCTTATCAGAGACACCAGTCCAGTAGCATGGAAGATCATGAAGCTCAGATTTTTTTTTTTAAACTGGAAACATTGTTATACGATGCCCTTAATATAATTTGGTTAGTTTTCACACTTTTAGGAGGATGTGAGAAAAAAATTCTTTTCATTTTCATTTCGTTTTATTTTTTATTTCCAACATAAAAAAAGAAATCAGTGTACCAAAATAACACAAGGTTAAGCGTGATATAATTACAATCGTCAATACAATGAAATATAATGCAAATAAGTTACAATAATGAATGCATGGAAGCAAATATTCACATTCTTTACCCAATGAATCAGTCAAATCGTCAAATCACAATTCAATATTATCCATCTCATACCTTGATGCCAATTTAAAATTCTTATTGCTGTCCTGTACCTTTTTTCTATAGTTAATTCATTTTTAAGGATTTATTCAATGCACTAGAGACCCAAGTGAAATTAAATTTTTATCGTCTTTGAATATTTACATATATTGTGTACACACTGTTGTGCCGCTGGAAATGGGCTAGAAGGCCTGAGGGCTACAGTTTTTGAGTTAACTTGTTTTATCCTTGGCCTTCCGGCAGCATACCAGTGTGTACATTATTTTTACAACAATATTGTCATCTAATGTTCGTATCATTAAGTGCAATTATTGCTTTTTATCTGTGAATTCTGTATATACTTTTCTTATTGATGCCGAATAAATGAATGAATGAATGAATGAATCAATCAATCAATAAAATAATAATAATAATAATGATAATAATGATGATGATGATGATTATTTACCTCGAATAATGAATGCAGTTCACTGACTCCAATATAATGATTTTTAACAGTCATTATTTGAATAGAAAAGGTATATGTCACATTATAATTTAAGCGAAAGTACATAATATTCTTCCTGTATTCTGCATTACATTTTGACTGAAAGGAAGTGTAAAATTATAAAACACAATTTTTTATCATATTTTTAATTCTACTTTACATTGCTTGTAGGAAAGCCAAATGTCCAATAGGTTTCGAACATTCTTTCAAACATCAACTTCGTCAAAATGAAGTTAAATTAATGGTATTTCAATTATGCTACACAACACTAATTTCCTCATTACCATATCACCATATTGTATCATCACTGCATTTTTAACGGCAGTTCATAACTATGAGAATAAATGCCATTAAAATGGTTTTAGAAATCAAATGCCGCCCCTGCAAAGTCAAATGTACATTATACATTTCCTTCCACTTACTTGTACACAATACAAAGTTCTTGAGTATACCAAAATATAAATGCAAAAATCAAGATCGATTATCAACGTTTCTAAAAAAAGTTGTTATTTAACTCTAATAAAACAATATTTTACAATATTATTTTTTGATTGTTAGTCTGGAAGTTGGAAACTAGTGATCGTGAACGTTCAATATCATAAAAAGAATGTTTACAACTTTGATAATTCCATTCCTAATGAAAAGTTCAAACTAAGTAGAACTTAATTTCCGTTTTAGTATCCCCAATGAGTTCGGTGCTTTATACCAAGATATCTTCCCTAGATGTGAGCTTGTCATTCACCGTACATCAAGATTTGATGAAAAAATCTTCAACCGCAAAACTGATGGGGGAGAACAGAAATATTATTTATTTGTTTTGTTTTTGGTTTTTGTTCTCGAGTTCTAGAATTGTGATCCATCAGAATATTTCGTCGTGCACCTGGCAGAGGGTCGTTAGAAAATTCTCTAAACAGAAGGACGTTAACAGTAAATTGCTTGTAACGTGACAACCATTGGCTTATTTCTCATGAAATTAATTTTTTTTTTCAAGTTATGAGGCAATTATTTGTTGATTGATTGATTGATTGAATTGATTTCCATGCAATAATAAATAATTTAAGTACAATAATATTTGAAAATTTCACTCTAAGTTCATTGAAACATTGCATGGGAGGGGTTGGTCATAAGCACAATAAGGCTTGAACAAGACGCCCCTGTTAACGTCCTTCTGCTCAGAGCATTTGCTGACATTCTGTTAGCTGCAAGGCAATTTATGCAGTGTATGCAAAGATATATATGCGATATATAATATTTATCATTGTATGTGATGTGTGTGTTCGTTCGTTTGTTTGTTTGTGTGTGTTTTTGTGTATGTGTGTTTAAACCTGTGCGTCTAAAACTTATTGAAATATCGTTTAAAAACGCTTCTTGGTCAACATTTTGATTTAAGGTGAAATTGATACTTTTATAATGAGCAGTATGCAAAGTAATGGTGAACGAATGAACTAACTTTTACAGTACAGAAGGTACAAATATGCACCACACAATACACACAATGTGCATAAAGCCGTGATTTCTTTGGTATGTTAAGAGTTAAAGGCATCATATAACAACGTTTCCAGTTAAAAAAAGAATCTGAGCCACATGATTCCCTACGCTACCAGTGTCTCTGATACGGTCTACCAATGTAGCCCTGAAAACTGCATTTCAAAACGGTCATTATGTACTTTTAAAAAGTGAAGATCGAGTGACCATTCCAGTTCCCTCCAAGACTGTTGTGTTCCAGATTTTTCGTCAGCTGACAATGATTCATGTGCCAATTTTCAACTGTTCATATTTTATAAGTGACAGCATGAGTGTTTCAAGTTTTGTATTAGAGTGCCTTCTTTGTCCATTCAAACATTGTCAGACATGCCAGTTTGACAAGGTTTTGAATGGGCTTCGACAATGTTGTACAGTGTCTTTAAGAGTTAAGATATTGATAATTGAAGTAAGTGTGCCTTGTTTGATGGTCCATGTAATGCAGGTTGATTCAACAAACTTGGATTTATCAGAAATAAACTTATACGAAATTGTAATCAATCGAAATATGTCGTTATAATTACTTGTACTTGTTCATCAGCCTTGTTACGTCTACTAAGGTGGATTTTAAGTGATAAATAAACCTCATTTTAGACATCAGATCATCATATTTCACAAACAGCTGCGAGCAATTCGCTAGATGGTAAACCAGTGGATTTTTCATGTTATTGTTATAGCACAAGTAACTCATCATATCTGAACATATCTCATTCGAATCCACATTACATATTGTGTCAAATTTCAAAAACTCACCGAATCAGGCTTATTTTTGACAACGACATTTGCAAAATGTGTTGCGCTCTCGCTTACGTAGTCCATATTAAGAAACACATGCATCTATTGCTGGTGAAAAATTCGATGACATTATGACACAAGTTAATTAAGGTCTCCGTCATCGGGTCAATTTTTAGTTACTTTAACTCCTCTTATACCCTGCTCACTGCTTAAATAGATCGTGAAAATATTGTTCGTCTCATGCCACGGTGATCCGTATTTCAAAATGTACGAGATCGTTCATTGCAGACGCGGTGTCTTCAGGTTGATAACCTGTGCTGTTATGTCCTGGCTATAGAATTTTTACAAAACTCAGAAGAAGAAGTTACATTTGGCACTTAATTATCATCGATTATAACGAATATGAAAGCAACTGATTGATTTCATAAATAAAATGTAAAGTTGCATCTATGGTTCATGCTAACAAAGTCTCCAAATTCTGCGGATACAAATTCATCAAAAGTATCAAAGTGATCCATGATATTCAAATCGAGATGCAAATTGAAAACATCAATACTGTCTCTATGCTCGAGATATATGTAATTGTGCTCATTCTGTATTTCCCTTTTAAATCTTTGCTTACTGAAAGTCGCCATGAAAAGGGTAAGAAATTGTAAAAGAAATCTCTTTAACCAGTGCTTTGGAGGATTGTTAACTGCAGGTAAATGAACTCTCGTGAAAAATGACCTGTATGAAAAAAGTATCAAATTCAAGATTCAATTTGAAACATCAACTTTTATTCGAATTATGTACTGGGATCATTCCTTTATTTACTTTTAAATCTCTTAAGGCCCTTGAAAAAGGTATAGTGAAATGAAAAGAAATCATTTGCCAGTGCTTGGAGAGTTTGATGAAGAATGATCTCTTGAAAAAACGCTTCATGGAAATATACAAGTACTGCAATTTCAAACACAGATTATGTCGATCAGTTTTTTATATATAACTGCCTCAACAAATGCTTGACTACAACGACATACGCACAGCGCTGCACACACACATTGCATGTCGGGATAAAATCCACCCACACACAACACAGGTCGGTCTTAAGCCCAGCTACAAAACTTTGCTCACCATGGCAAATGAGAGTAATACCGCCACACTCACGACAACAGCACACACACAGACCACATTCACACACACGCCACACACACACACAGGCAACACAACAAACACGCGAAAGTCAATAACACAGTACCACAAGCACCAGGGGGGGCGAGAGCGTCATACACACCGGACATTAAATCTATCTATCAAGAAAATTACAAAATATTACAAATCAAAATCCCGCTCAACTATAATACATAAAGACGAGGAAACAATAACAGCGAGAGGAAGAGACACGTTTCACAGGGCATATAAACACAGACAGAATTTAGTCTTTTATGATGTGATGCATCTTTTTTTTATATACATAGTTGAAACATTAAATTTTCCGCCAGTAGCGGAATCTATTGCCATCCCAGAAAATTCACAGTTTAAATGTTTCTCGAGAAAAAATGAACAAACCAGAAAGCATTTGGTCGGTCCCAAAACAAAACCATCCAATCTGTTAATTGACGTATGGAAGCCAATAAATATAGTTCTGTGCGTAACCGTGAAGCACAATTGATTTTTAGCAGAAGCTGCAAGTAGGTTATTCGATATACTGCCAGCTAAAGAGAAGATCACAGAAAATGCCAGGTTAAAAAAATAATACCGGTGTTCTGCTGGTAATTAAGACCCAATAACACCTCGTACTCATGAATTACAGATCACAAAAGTAAAAAAAAGGTCATTTGGTCATACGTTTCACATGCCACTTCTTTAGCAATCCCGTTTAAATCAAAGTGAGCTTTCTTCTTGCACATTAAAATAACACTTGTAGCTCTCTAACGAGGAGATATATATCTCTTAGAAATACACATTGAAAATCATTGTAATCCACTTTGCAAGTGCAAATAAGTAGAATCTGCCACGCTGTTATGAGTTATGGAGTTATTGAACCGGAATTGAACTCTCGGCGCCTGAGAGAGGAGAAGCGATAACGAAACAAAAACAACACACCTCCCACACGTTATGGTAGTGTCTAGTGAAATCACACACACCAAATTAACCTATCATTTCATATGTCCCAATCATCCCTTCTACGAAATAGCTTTTTATCCCCCAAGTGAAAGGACTAGCCTCCAATTCAGTCGTCATTTACTCTTAAAATTTTGAAGAAAGGAAACAGGAATACGTGAAAGTATATGTACACATGAAAAATAGGCAATGTTGGCCAAATATAAAATAATAACCAAAACAACATAAATAATAGAAAGAAGGTCTGCTCAGTGAAAACCTTTCCTTGTACCTTCCGACTCCGTGAGACTCATTCTTCTCGCTGATCTTGAGGACATCACCCAAAGACGTGATTTTTTTTCTCGGAGAGTGACCTAGATTCAGACAGAAAAAAAAACTCCAAGCTAGCGTATGCGCTATGAAGTGCGTCATTCGTCTGGCCACAGGTGGTATCAAAGCCTGCTTGCCGATCGAGTCCGGTTCGAATCCTGCCCGCGCGTTGACTTCAAATCTGCCGCATTAGCCCGTCGTTCTCCATGCAAGCAGCTATAAATGGGCTACTTGTAAGGACCTGCAGAAAGCCATTTGTGCAAATGAAATGTAAGCTCCAGACTGTCTAACAGAATCAACTGACAAGATAGATACTGCCCAATGGGAGTGTGAGGTGGCGTAATCAATATGTACAAGGTTTTATTTTTTTTGGTGAAAAACAAAACATAAGTCCTGTCTGCCTATGATCGGTAAATATAGTGTGAAGGCCGTGTGAAGCGCAGTGTTATACGCAGAAATACAAGACTTACATACCCTCGCCACCTTCACCCCCATGGGGTACATTACTTGCTTTTGGAAAAGAATGAACTTTGAAAACACTTATTTAAGTCTCGTTCGTACGGGATTTGAACCCTTTGGGAGATCCACGAATTATCTTCCGTCTGGGTGAAACTAAATGACGTGTGTCTAACCATACAACAATCCTCTTTGGGTCTGCTAATTTCAATATTTGTTTATATTTTCGTGTGTAAGCTTTAAAGATGAAGACATGCACAATAGCCAACGCCAAACACCCAGGATGCCAGAAGCCAGCGGCAATCAACGCTTGCAAACTCGAATTCAACTGAATGAACACTCGAGAATTT